>APFE030572145.1:26864-139546 GCA_000404065.3 Pinus taeda
ATCTCCATATCATGGATGTAGGATCAAGACAAATGTGTACTAGAAGCAAACTCAAGTAATGGCTCCTCCAATCAAACCATATCCATCAATCATAACATAGAGTAGCAGTAACACATCCTCCTAGCTAGAAACATAACCATTAGTAGTAACACAAAAAAATAAGAATAATCAACAATAAACACCAGCAAGAGCAACAACACTCAAGTCAACATCAACATAAACATCGAAAACAATATTCCTTGAGCAACACTACTCTCTGCACAGTTGTTGAAAATAGAAACAAGAAATGATAAAAATAAAATCCAAAAATTTCAGTTTAATTTTTCCTTGATTTAAACTGAGAATTAAAATCAAATTTTATTCTCATAGCAAATTGTAATAGTTAAATAGAGTGAGTTAACTTAGTTAACTTAGGAATTTCAAGTTGGAAGTCTTTCTGAAGTCATGTATATGTTCTCCCTATATGTTGTAGATCTGATACCACTTGTTGTAGATCTAATCCGGAAATATTATAAATCTGATATGAAAATATAAGATTATGCAAGTAAACCCAAGAAATAAGATAGAAATGATTCTTTATTGATCAAAACCCTTAAGGTAGGGCGACACCATACATTCACTCCTTAAGGAAGGAGAATACTCCACAAGCCATATGCTTGTTCATACAAGAATACTTCTCTTCATATCTCACCATGTGGAGCCTCTAGCCTCTATATAGGCCTCATACATACAATACCATGCATCATTACCATGGTTTCCTCATACCATCAACTAATACCATGGGCCCCTTACATTATTATTAACTACTTGTGGTCCTTACATGACATGGGTTAACCACCTTATTTATTACTATGGCCCATCCCATTGTTACATTATTACCTTGGGTACCTCCCTCGGTACCCCATATTACCCCCCCTAAGTATATAACATTCCACCCCCCTAAGCATGTTTCGTCCCCGAAACATGGGAAGAACACAAATAATAAGATCTAGTCAAAAGAGTAGTCCATTGATACCATGCACGTGCATCTAGCCATCCAAGAGAAAGGTGAACCCTCAATCTCGCTGGTGCCTCACTCGCTTGAGATGGACGTTGACCGTGGCAGCTCTTCTGTGTTGATGTGTAGTAGGTGGATCGTCTCTCCTTTGTATGCGTCATGTGACTAATTGGTTTCCATCTTGATGGTTGTCTTGCGGGGTGATGTGGGTGATGATATGATGAAGTTTTAACCCACGATGGATTTTGCTTGAATTCACCCTGCTGTGGTGCCTGTTGTGGTGTCTTATTTTTCAATATGACTTCAACCACAGAGCCCTCCTCTGATGTATCATCACCTGTAATCTTTTCTTCTGCAGCCTCTGTTTGTGTTTGATTGTCGATCATCAAAGGCTCATCATCTGATATGTCAGTCCCTTGAACATCTTCTGCTTCAGCCTCCATGTGCTCTACCTGTTTATGGATGGAAATATCATGTAATGTAATTTTCTTATTTTTATACCATAGCTTCAGGAATTTCTTCTGTACATTAATATTGATAGTACCTACGGATTCCATCCAAGGATATCCCAAAACAACATCCACAGTGTCCATCTCTGAAGCATAAAAATCACCATGCAACACATATTTATCCATAGAAATCTTCAAATCCTTGTACACTTGAACATCCTCATTATCAACCTCTGTATGTTCAATTTGTTTTGCTGGGACTTGCAATTTTTTTGCCAAATTAACACTGAGAAAATTATGCTTGCAACTAGGATTTATAGACACAACGATCTCCTTCTGAATTAACCCATGAACCTCCAATAAGGATATACCAGTAGGAAATAGACCCACATGTTTCTCCTTATCTTGTTTTCTGGCATGAGACCGTCTGTCTAAAAGTAATTTTTCAAATTCTTCATCTGAAAGTTTGGTCAACTGCATGTGGTCAAGTGAATTCCACCACCATTTGGCAGCCTCATCTGTTAAACTAAATCACACTTTATCTCTCCAATGTGTCCCAAATATACTCTTTTTTTCCTTTATGAGTTCTTCAATAGTCATACCATTATCATTCCCTGTAAAAAAATGTCTTGCTAGAATCCATGAAAAGTTTGGAAAACAAAAAAAAAAAAAAAAAAAAAAAAAAAAAATCACTTATTTGGCGAAAATTTGAAAATGTCACACTTTCGTCAATATTGCTCAGAATCTCTATTATAACCTGTTTTTGGAAATGGAACAATCATTATGCATCTACTCATGTGATAGAAATCCTGATCCAGGCACTGGAATTCCAGATCTGTGCTGCTACTCTCCCGCCGTCATCCAAAATTTCTGAAAAGAGCTGATTTTAAATCAGCGATATCTCCCTCATCCGAACTCCGATTCGACTGTTTTTTTTTTGAAATTGGGTATTTTTCCACAAATAATCCAGATCTATAATTATATTTTGTAGATCTTGCACCAGCACATCTATATATGCGCCGCAAACTCGCTGCTCTGAAAAATTATCTGCAACCCCACTGATTTTTAAATCAGCGATATCTCCCTCATCCGGACTCCTATTTGACCGATTTTTTTTTTAAATCGGCTATTTTTTCACAAATAATACATATCTGCAATCATATTTTGCAGATCTTGAACCAAAACATCTGATCTGCAAACTCGCCGCCGTTGAAATCTTGCAAGAAGTAAAAAAAAAAAAAATCTCCACTTTTGTGCCCAAGAAAGTGCTCTGATACCACTTGTTGTAGATCTAACCCAAAATATTATAGATCTGATATGAAAATATAAGATAATGCAAATAAACCCAGAAATGATATGAAATGATTCTTTATTATCAAACCCTTAAGGTAGGGCAACACCATACATTCACTCCTTAAGGAAGGAGAATACTCCACAATCCATATGCTTGTTCATACAAGATTACTTCTCTTCATATCCCTCCATGTGGAGTCTCTAGCCTCTATATAGGCCTCATACATACAATACCATGCATCATTACCATGGTTTCCTCATACCATCAACTAATACCATGGGCCCCTTACATTATTATTAACTACTTGTGGTCCCTTACATGACATGGGTTAACCACCTTATTTATTACTATGGCCCATCCCATTATTACATTATTACCTTGGGTACCTCCCTTGGTACCCCATATTATCCCCCCTAGGTATATAACAAAACCATAAACAAAGTGGCATGGCCATGCACAAGGCACAAACAAAACCACAATCAAGCACAACAAATCACCAAAAGACCAAAAGCAATCAACAAACACCATGACTCAATCCCCATGGTTCCCAATGTTCCCAAGGAAAAGCTCAACCTGAGCCCTCTTCAAGATTCCATGGTAATTTCTTTTGCCATGTAAACCCTGCATCATACTGCCATAAACACATAACTGTCAATGTATAAATAAATATAACAGTACACCAGTTACCTTGCAATTGAACACACTCGTGCCATCTCTCAAGGGACTCCAATTCCCTTGACAGATCCACCTATAACTACACATTAGCTAATATACCTATCAAGTACATGTTCATGAATCTAACACATTTCCACATAATTTCATACAAATTAGGGTTAAGAATAATTCTTGTATGCAATGCACTCCTTCATTTGGAATTAGGGTTTCCAAACATAGCCAAAGGAATTCTTGCCCAATTCCTTTATTTTACCTTTTACCTTGTTGCAATTGAGGTTTTTCTATGTACTGTCACATCACCAACTGTTAGTTATATAAACACATCAATAGTTACCTTGTCACGCTAATACCAAGCATGTTTCCTGCAATTGTTTACACATGTCAACCACATGTTCCAATTATCATGACAATCATATCTATCAATTCGAAGTCAATCTTTACCAAGGCTAACAATCATGTCATAATCCATAGTCAACTCATAGTCATTAGACATAATTCGATAATTGTCACCTACTACACTCAAGTACATATCAACTGTCTCAACACATGTGTTAATACAATCATCCTAAAGCAATATCATTTGAACACATCCTCATATTATGCAATCAAACATCCAACCAAATTGAAAACATCTCATGTTAAATAAATCAACTAGACGACATAATCAAACACTCAAACACCAAATAAACGACATAATCACATAATCAAACATCAAGTATAAAACATAAGCAAACTCATACCTTGATGTATCTTAGGGGAGGCTATCTTGTCTACATGATCAAGCTAGGTTAGCACGATATAACTTCACAACATATCAACTCAACCATAAATAAGATCATGATATCCATAACAATAACTAACTAATATGTTCACATCATAAACTCATAAACATTTATCATTCATACATAATAATCACATATGCACAACCAAACTAGATTATTATGACATAATATCACCACATATTAACTCATACCTGAATGTAATAACCCTAACCATTTGCATAGACCAATCCAGGTT
Source organism: Pinus taeda (assembly GCA_000404065.3). Lineage (NCBI taxonomy): Eukaryota > Viridiplantae > Streptophyta > Pinopsida > Pinales > Pinaceae > Pinus > Pinus taeda. The sequence continues at coordinate 31,297 of APFE030572145.1, forward strand.
AACAGAATACATATAACATCAAGATCTTAATATAACAACCATAATCACCAAGTTGCTAGCATATAACAACAACAAGTTATATATCATTCTCATCAACATCATATAACCTAATCATAACAAGTTAACCTATAACATACTCATCAACAAAATATAACATATGACATAATCATAACAAGTTAACATATACACTTTCATCAATAATATATAACATAATCATCATAAAACAAGAAGAACAATGCATGCCATCACAGGTTACTATCATTCATGACTATCTGACACATTTACATATGACTATACTAATCAAATTTCTTTTGTCATGCATGTAACCACAACAACAATAGACATGTACATAAACCTAATGTATTTAACCCTAATGCATATAACAATCCTTAACCTACATACATGCATGCCCAACATACAAACTTGTATGACGACATGCTCTTGCCTCGAGGTCTAATGCTACAACTTCACTTTAACAATCTACATCTCTAGCTCTATCTCAACCAAAACATTAGCATCATAACATACTAATACCATCATGATGACCTAATTGCATACAATGACCTTACAATGCACGTATAACTTACCATACATGCATAACCATAACCAAGGCCATATATGCATATAGACATATAACACATGAGTACGAAACCATATACACATCATTCTAGCTAGGGTTCAGCCATTAATGCATACCGTATCAACTACACAAACCATGACCTCATGCATGACAACAACCATTACTCCAATGTATACATTGCCACATGAAACCATCCACATGCATAAGTAATGCCTAATCAACTACACACACGCATGAACGCATGTAGTTGAGCATATGCGATCAATTCTTGTAACCAACCTACAAGACTGATACATGTAATCAAACATACAAGAATACAACCTAACATACAAGGATGTAATCAAGCGACATATAACAATATGTAACCAATCATATACTCATGACGATGCATTCCACATAATCAATATCAAATTCCTCATGACAACCTTACTACAACCATGATCAACATTATGAAATGCAACAAGCACGTGGAATGCAATTGTAAGAGGCACACATGCAACCAACATGAATGCATGACCAACACACAACCCAAGGAGAGTGCAACCACGCTCTGATACCACTCTATAACACCCTCCTCCCACATCTACCCAAATAACCATGCCAACCAGAGTAAACATGCGACGAGAGGCTACTATGATTGGGATTTACCTCCTATGTTACCTTAAGGAAGTGGAATCGATGAAAACATAACACACAGAAATTCAACATCATCTTCCTGACCCTAAGGAACCAATCCAACACTTCAGACAAATTTCCATTGGGTCCTACTGAAGTTTTGACCAACTTAAGATTCAGTCACTCTGAGGCTATAGGCATGACAGTGTCCAAAAACCCAGAGTCGCTCTCACAAGCTTGCCTGCCAGCGTCCAAAGACTCATTTTTCTAGTTTTGTGCCAGCGTCCCCAGGATTTGAGCCACTTTTTTCAGGCCCAGAACCCAGGTCACTGCCCATAATGGAATGATAACTTAGGAGTAGTAAAAGAACAAGAAAACATTGATGCAAAAGCAATAAGTTAAACAATACCTTAATCAAACCCCTACCAACCATGACAAGCATTTCATCAAACATATCACAAACATGTAATCTACGGGTGTAACCAACAGAATTAAACATAGGGATCTCGTACTTATCTGAGAATCGCTAAGAACCATTGTTCCCTCATGTCATTTGATGCATTATCATCTATTAGTTCATAGATACATTATCCATTCATTTACAAGTAAAAACATGTTGAGATCCATACATAGTTGTTGTCATAAAACACACATGTAACCAGCGTAGTAACAACATAAATACCATAAATATATCAGTCATAAAATCCACATATACATACATTTACACATGTAAACCAAGGGAATGAATTTATCATTAATGAAGGTAATAAACCAATCGGAGATGGGACTACCACGTTCCACCCGACCGTAGATTGGATGAGCCAAGTCTCTCTTCGGTCAATCACCCCTGTTCCATATTCTAAGCATGAATGTGGGACTCATAGAACACACCATAAACGCCAAACAAGCATGGATTCCACCTGATTTCTCCACCTACACCGTGAGGAATTTGAGTGCCTCCTAGTCTCTCAGGCTTTATGGTAATCCACAGTCTGATCCAGGGATCGCTAGGCCCTACACTGAGACACACTTTCTAGGCTTTACCATACATCCCATCGCGGGACTACTAGGCCCAACGCAGAGAAATCCACCTCTTGGATTTACCGTATATCCTGTCATTCATCGGCAAGGATTCCTAGGCCTACCGAGGCACACAATCTTGGCTTTACCGCAACCGACAGTCTGGCTCAGGGGTTATTGGGCTAATGGCTTTGTCGTGATCCACAGTCTGGATCAGGGACCACTAGGCCATGTGTTTGTCATTTCGGAGATCCACCCCACTAAGCTTTGAATTCATCTAGCCATCCCACTTGAACTAAAGTACGAGAAACCATCTCATCAAGGCTATCTAGAAATGGCAAAGCTAGGTTGAAGAACACTGTCACACCTGGAAAAACCCATGCCATGATAGAAAATAACCACATGCAATACCATGCATGCCAAATCTTGCAAGGAAAATACACATCCAAGTTGATACTTGCAATGAAGCCTGCTATAGCTGCTTGATCCGGCTTTTCCTTGCTTGATCTTTGCTTCCTTTTGCCTTCTTTGCCTTTCTTGCTCCAATGCCAAAGTGCTCCAAGAAACTCTAAGTGTATGAGAGCGAGAGAGAGAGGGAGAGAATAATAAGAGAGCTCCAAAACTCAATTGACAAAAGGTTACCAACTAATCCTCATAAGCCTTTTTATCAATGAGGTCTCTATTTTCTTCATTTTCCATTATTTTCCTTCATTTTCCTCCTCACATGCAACCTATGACCTTTCACCTCATTTTTCTCCTAATTTCCATTATTTTCATAAATAATGAGCAAAAAATTCCATTTTGCCTTTCCAAAGCCTTAGCGATTGCCTTTGCCAATTTCCTTAGCCATAATCAATGAGATGAACACCATTCCCCCCTAGGATGTCTTGCCCAACATTACGCTTGGAATACATGTCCCATCATTTGTGGTATTATATATATTTACATGGATTTTTAATGAGGGTTGTTACAATATTTCTAAGAGTGAATCCTCTAAATGATATTTCATAACAGTTATGAAACTCTCCACATGCTTAATAGAGAGAAAGGAGCTAGGAATGGATAGTTATTTACTAAGTTTTTACAAATGGGATGGCAAATTAAATGAGTTTAATTATGGGGTAAACTCTATGGTTAAGCATGCTTGAGTTGGATATGCATGGGATGGATGACTTTCCCATGAAGTCATGATTATCAAGTGTCAATCCTAAAGGTGACAATTAATGATTTATTTCTCAAACATTAATTTCATTTCTTCAAGACATTGAGGGATAAGAGGGATATCCAAGCTCATAAGAAATGGATATTAGTGAATGAGGTTCATCAAAGATGGAATATTTATGAAGGACCTTAATACTCTAGCAAAAAAATCTCAAAAATTGATATTTCATATGTTAGACCATGTCAGCCCACGTCAATCCACATGTGCTTAATAAAAGCAAGGAAGCTCTAAATGAAAGTTCATAAGTCACAATATTTACTTAGATTTTACTAATAATGTAGTAAGGTAAATAAACTTAACTATAAATAGAAATTCCACAACTAATCATAAATTGTATGAGTATAGATGACATTTTTGAAAAATCCTAAATAACATTTTTAATCATATTAGGATGGGACAATTGACCATATAAATGAAATAAGTTATAATTTAATTGCATTTTTCATAATTATTAATCAAAATAAATATAATCAAGGAAAATCATTTAAAATTGTTTTAATTACATAATTAAAATATGTACTTATTTTTTTATATACTAAAACGAATATCAAAAACTCATAAATATAAATCATTACTTAATACTTTTAATATTAATAAACATTCATTCTAATATATATATATTAAATATCTATGATAATCGTTAACGAAAAAGTCCAGCGTTGAGAAAAGTGAGGCTCTGCAACTTGAACTAGGGTTAGGGTTTTGATGTTGGGCACCATGGCAGGATGCGCAGGGGGGAGTGATGCTCCCTCCTACAGTCAAGTAGTTACGAATAGAAGCAAGGACGCGGGAAAGCAACGTTTCAAGAAGCCTCTGGAGAAGGCAACAGGGGCAAGTAACGCGAACACATTGGGAGGAAACAGGCCTCATGAACAGGAAGGGGAGCAATAGGAGGCTAGTAAGGAAAAGGAGAAAGGGGATAGTAGTCAAAAATCTACTTTTGTAAGGGCATATGGGGTCTACAAACCTAAGTCAAACACCATTCCTCGGGTCATCTTGAGCGACCCTGCGCTACAAGCGCATAGGGATCATATGACGAAACATGCGGTCATCTGCAAATTCATGGGAATATGGCTGACGAAGAGGGCGTTGCATGTATGGATAAAGAGCCACTGGAAGCCAAAGGGGGGAATAAACCTTCATCTAGGATCCAAGGGATTTTTCATAGTACTATTCACAAGCCTAGAGGATAAAGACAGAGTGTTTGAAGGAGGACCATATTTCTACGCTACTGCAGGCCTCTACATGCGGCCATGGATCCGGAATGCGAGACATTTTCATCGGTATTGGTATGGATCAGACTATACTCCCTTCCTCTGGATTATTGGTTACTAGAATCGCTGAAAACAATAGGCAACAAACTGGGGCATTTTCTAAAGATCTCAGATGCAACTCTGAAAGGAAAATACACCTCCTTTGCCCGAATCTGTGTGGAAATGGACTTATTTGGAGCACTTCAGGATGCAATAATTTTATAAGTATATGATGAAGAATGGGTACAGGCGATGGACTATGAGCACATCCCATTTAGGTGCCGCAAATGCCATGAGCATGGGCATCTATATAGAGACTGCCCAACAAACAACATCAAGAGAAATGTGAAAACCACTGTGGATAAAAATATTGAGGGTTTTATCAAGGTTGGGGGCAAAGGGAAAGGCAGAAAGAGGCCGCAAAAGAAGATCAATGAGGAAAAACAACCGAACCACAATATCTTTAAGATCCTAGAAGAAGAAGAAGGAAGCAAAGAAATGAACCAAGAAATGGAGAACATTATCACTGAGAAGGAAAGGGATGAAAGAATGGAAGATATCATAGAAAACATGAGATAAATAGGGACCACGAGATGACTCCCAAGTGAGGAGGGAACAGAGGACCATGAACTACAAGAGATTCTAGATAGGGAAAATCTAGCTCTAGAGAAATTTCTGGAACAAGGAACGACCAAAGGAGTGGACTCCCTGCCAAAAGAGGAATATGACAGGGTTCAACAGCTCTTCCTATGGAGATCACAAATGAAGGGAACTGGAGTCAAAAGAAATCATGAAAGCCAGGAACATAGAGGGATCAAAATGATGGAGGAGACACAGGCACAATCTCCAAAGAACCCAGGCAAGAAAAGAGGAAGAAAAAGATAGAAGGAGTTGTTGAACGAATGTGGGAAACTATTGATTAACTCAGGTCAGATGAAAGAGCTTACGAGTTACTCTTTTACAAACCTTTATTAATGAAGCTCACAACCTGGAATATTAGAGGCATAGGAAATAGAAGGAAACAGAGAAATCTCAGTACTAGAATAAAAGAAGAAAAACCAGATATGGTTTTTATTCAGGAGACAAAATGTTCGATGGATAAGATTAGAGAAATTCATAATAAATGGCTAATCAAGTATGTGTATCTAGAGGTTAAAGCAAAAAATTCAGCGCGGGGGATTCTCACGCTGTGGGATCCATAGAAATTTGGAATCCCGAATGTTGAGGCATCTAGGAACTATCTTTATTTGGTTTGTCAACCTTTAGGTGATAAGGAGATATACATGATCACAAATGTCTATGGACCTCAAAAGCAAGAAGACAAACTCAAGCTTCTCAACTCCCTTGAGGAACTAAGAGCAAGACACCCTAATATGCCTTGGATTGTTGCAGGAGATTTCAATTTTATAAGGTATCTTACAGAGAAAAAGGCGGTATCAGACAACTAGGCAGAGACTCCATGGCCTTCCAAAACTTCATAATGAACATGGGGTTAGTGCACACTGGAACAATAAATGGGACCTTCACCTGGAACTGTAGAAATTTCACCTGTAGATCAAACTGATATATGCAATTTCATAAAGCATAATATTTGATCTACTTCTACAAAACATTAAGCGGAAGCAAAATCAATTTCATGAGCAACATCAAGCATAAACACATATAATTGATCAAGAGAAATAATCACACATAACACAAGATATATCACTGGGGAAAGCACTAGCATAAAACCCCAACACTGTATTATCAATTAAGTGAAAATCCTCTTCTGTTTACAAAAAATATCAGCTCAAGAGCTATCCTGTACTCTCAGCAATCAAAAGATGATCATCATAGACTCGCTATGCCTATATATGTAGGCCTCAAGTCCACCAATCCCCTATTTCCTTACGCAATTTTGATTGGGGTCCAATTACAAAACATATGTGAATTGGCCCAAATCATACATGCTGCCAACCATAGGTCCAACTACGCAATCCTTGAGGACACTAGTTCCTCCCGCATGCAAGGAATTTTCCATGGGAACATCCAAGCATCTTATAGTACATTGTCCCTCATTTGATCTCAACTGGGTCTTTGACAGAACTGACATGCAACAGTTATCCATGAGTGAATCCTCAGTTATCTAAAATAATAGTTGTCACATGCATGCAAGCATTAACAAACTATATTTTATTATTTTAACAACTTGTTAAAATAATCTAACTGGACTTGACTAGTTATAACTAAGTCAACTGATTCTCTCATTATAGAACTCATACTTAATTCCTCAATCAGTGGAGAGAATAAAGGATAAATTCCTCAATCAGTGGGACAACTAATTTGCATGTTCTCACAAAGACTTCAAGTTTAATTTTTCCAACTAATTAACTCATGGAGATTAATCAGTTAATATTTTAAACTGTTGTTAAGACCAAATTCAATTTTACTTCCTATAGATAGATCAGGGATTGCTATAAATAGGAAGGGACCCAGAAATGCTATTTTTAAAACTTTCTATTTTTAGCTTTTTCACCTCTCACCCAAGGTGGCCAATGACCTCACTGGCCAAACTGCAATTTTTAGACATTCTATTTTTAGACATTCTATTTTTAGCACATTCTAAATTTAGCATTTCTTGTTGCCCACTTTTCAACACTCCCTCTCAACAAGAAAGGGATTATCAGCAACTCCTATCCTATCTCTGTGGAACTCAAACTTGCCTTTTGACAATGCCTTTGTCAAAGTATTTGCATCATGTTCTTCGGTCAAAATGTACTACAACATCATGATCCTCTTGACCACACAATCCCATAGATGATGATAGCGGATATCTATATGCTTGGACCTGTCATGAAACACTGGATTCTCAGAGAGTTTAATGCGACTCTGATTATCACAATATATTATTGTAGGATCCATCATCTAACCAAACAATCCCACTAGAATCTTCTACATCCAGATGGCCTCACATGTAGCTTGACTAGCTGCCATGTACTCTGCCTTCGATGTGCTAAGTGCAACTGATCTCTGTTTCTGACTATACCAAGAAACTACAGCTGACCTAAGGTTGAAGATTCCTCCAAAAGTGCTCTTCCTGTCTGATGGACTACCTACCCAATCTGCATCTGTGAAGCGTTGGAGCTTCACTCCCTTTGTCCGCCTGTACCATAATCCATACTGTGTAGTGCCTCTGAGATATCTCAGCACATGCTTTGCCACCTTCCAAAATAACTTGGTTGGCTGAACCATAGCTTGACTCAGCTGGTTCATTGCAAAGCACAAATCTGGTCGTGTGTTCACCAAATACATGAGTGAACCCACAAGATGCTTATAAACAGTAGCAGCTACAACCTCACCTGATGTAGCATCCTCCTTCCTCCAGTTACCTGCTAGAGGAGTCTCCATGGGCTTGCACATCTCCATGTGGAAGCGCCTGAGTATCTCATTGGCATACTTGCCTTGAGACACAAATACTTCCCCATTTCTCTGCCACACCTCCATGCCTAGAAAGTAGTGCATGAGGTCCATGTCCTTCATCTCGAACTCTCTTGCAAGATCCTTTTTGCAAGACTTGATCAACTGATCATCACCTATCAGAATTAGATCATCGACATAAAGTACATTAATCAATAGCTTACCATCTACAATGATGTGGTAGAGGTTCACATCCGCTTCACTCTTGGTGAAGCCCAACCCAGTGAAATAGCTATCGATATTGGTATACCAAGCACGGGGTGCTTGCTTCAGCCCATACAATGCTCGCTTGAGCCGATACACATGTGACTCATGATCGAAGGTCTCAAATCCCTCTAGCTGCTCTATGTATACCTCTTCCTCAATCTCCCCATTGAGGAATGTTGTCTTCACATCCATCTGATGGATCTGCCAACCCATATGTGCTGATAGAGCTAGAATCGATCTAATCGATGAGTACCTTGCAACAGGAGCAAAGGTCTCATCATAGTCAATCCCCTCAACTTGTGAGAAACCACGAGCAACAAACCGTGCCTTGTGTTTCTTAATACTACCATCAGTTGCCTGCTTTACCTTGTAAAGCCATAAGGAAGTAACCACTGACTTGTCCCTCGATCTAGGAACAACATCCCGTACATTGTTCCACATGATAGAATCATACTCCTCTACCATCGCATCCACCCAAACTGGATGTTGCAATGCCTCCTCAAAAGAAGAAGGCTCGGTCGCTACACACTCCCTAACCAAGGCCATGTAGTCAGTGTATCTATCATGAGATCTCCTCTGCTTGCGTTGAGAGAATGGCTACCCCACATTCTCTCTTGCATCTTGCATCAATCTGTCAGCTTCCTGTGAGCATTTCTACCCATCTCTGGACGACTCTCCAGCAGAGGTGATCTCCACTACTGGAATCTCTGCATGCGGCTGATCCACATCATCAGAAGGCTCCTCCTCCTTAGGAACTAATAGTTCCTCATCATCACCATGCAACTTGAGCTCCCTCTCAAGTGATACTCGCATGGCTCACTGCTCATTGAACTTCAGATCCCTGTGCACTATGGTCCTCTGACTAGCAGGCAAAAACACACGATAATTGTGAGGTGTATCCGTGTACCCCACAAGTATTCCCAACTCAGCTGTTGGGTCTAGCTTCTTTCGAGCATCTCTAGTCACATGACAGAAAACTGGTGATCCAAAGATGCGGAAGTGACTCACATCTAGTCTCTTCCCTGAAAAAGCCTCCATAGGTGTCTTCATCCCCAAAATACGATGAGGACTTCTGTTCTGAAGATATATTGTTGTATTGCATGCCTTAGCCCACAGATGAAGTAGTAGCCCTTGGTCATGCAACATCGATCGAGCTATGCCCACAATAGATCTGTTCTTCCTTTCCGCCACCCCATTCTGTTGTGGGTTATGAGGTGCCGTGAGTTCCCATTTAATTCCTTCTGAAGCACAAAAGTCCTTAAACTGCTAGGAAATATACTCTCCACTGTTATCACTTCGCAAGGCCTTTACTTTCATCCCTAATTCTTTTTCTGCCAAAGCTTTGAACTCACAAAACTTCAAGAAGGTTTTATCCTTCTTTTGCATGAAGTAGATCCAACATGTACGAGAAAAATCATCAACAAAAATAACATAATACCTTTGCTTTCCGATGGAGGCTGCAGACAAGGGACCACATACATCTGAATGAACTCGCTCCAGAACTGCTCCTGCTCTACCATCCCGATCATGAAAGGAAGATTTTGCATACTTACCCAAAGTGCAACCTTTGCATGTGCTCACTTGCTCCAGCTTGAACTTTGGTAATCCAGTAGAAATTTGTTGCATGATCTTCAAGGCCCCATGATGCAAGTGGCCCAGTGTCCTATGCCATAATTCGCCAATATCTTGAACATGCATCACCTCTGCTTTGGAACTCAAAGCAGCACAATCTTCTACCTGTAACTTATAGAGATTCTTCACTCGAATCCCTATCTGTTTGGTCTGTCCAGTGCCTATATGCCTTAGGAAAACCTTTCCCAAACTAAAGACTACATCATAGCCTTTATCCTCAAGCAAAGCAATGGATACAAGATTATTTTTCAGCCCTGGTATATACATAAAATTAGAAAGAGAGGCGAGAACCATGCTCCCTCTGAAACACAATTGTACCTTCACCTGAGACACGGTACTTTCCGTCATCACCCATCTCGATCTGTATCTGGAGATCCTTCTCCTCCAAAGTGCTGAAAATAGTCTTGTCACCTAACATGTGGAAAGAAGCTCCACTATCCAAGTACCAAACACATCCCATGCTGGATGAAACCATGCATGTAATAAGTGAGAAATCCATCTCAAATTGTGAAGCTAGAGCATCACCATCAAATTCCTTGGAGGAACCTTTCTTGGACTTCTTCCTCTTTGGGCAATTAGTAGCATAGTGACCCAACTCATGAAAATGAAAGCATCTCACCTTCGACTTGTCAAACTTCTTCCCTCCTTGAGAAGACTTGGATTGGGATGCCTTCCCTTTCCCTTTCTTAGCTTTAGATGCTAAAGCCAAGTTCTCTTCATCATCATTCTTTGATGAAGAAGCTCCATCTCTGGTGTTCCATCTGATCTCCTCCTGCATCAAATCCAACCACAGTCGTTCCCAATCTGGCAAATTTTCCCTTCCATTCACTAAGTCCTGGTAGTTATGCCAGCTCTTAGGAAGGTCAAGGAGTGCTAGACTCACCATATCATCATCAACGGTAGAGACCCCTACGCTTGCAAGCTCATCTCTGCAGTTGGTGAGCTTGTTCAGGAATGTAGTGATCGTATCGCACTTCTCACACTTGATCTTTTGAAGCTTGTCCTTCAGTGCTAGCGTCCTCTTATCACTACTATTCTGATATAAATCTTTCAATGTTTTCCACATTGCAAACAGAGTCTCCTTCCAATGGAGGGTCGAGACTATGTGATCTCAAACTCCCTCTAGGATGATTCTCCTAGCTCTAGCCATGTTCTTCTTCTAGTCTGCAGCTTGAGTAGCATCAGTAGGCTTGGGGACATCTTGATCAATGAATTCCTTAATGCCATTATCTTCCAATACTGCCTCCATGCGATCCTTCCAAGCTATGTAGTTTGAGCTGCCATCAAGGGCATACTCAAGCCTCAACCCAGTGAAGGCTATCTGGATAAAATATGAACTGTGATGAGAACTAGATATCTATATCCCAAATAATAAACTTCGACTTTCTTTCTCTTGCTTGTATATTGTTCCTTGCTTAATTAACTGTGCTCTGATACCATGTAGAAATTTCACCTGTAGATCAAACTGATATATGCAATTTCCTAAAGCATAATACTTGATCTACTTCTACAAAACATTAATCAAAATCAAAATCGATTTCATGAGCAACATCAAGCACAAACACATATAAATGATCAAGAGAAATAATCACACATAACACAAGATATATCACTGGGGAAAGCACCAGCATAAAACTCCAACACTGTATTATCAATCTAGTGGAAATCCTCTTCTGTTTACAAAAAATATCAGCTCAAGAGCTATACTGTACTCTTTGCAATCAAAAGATGAATATCATAGACTCACTAGGCCTCAATATATAGGCCACAAGTCCTCCAATCCCCTATTTCCTTGCGCAATTTTGATTGGGGTCCAACTACAAACATATGTGAATTAGCCCCGAATCATACCTACTATCAACCTCAGGTCCTACTACGCAATCCTTGAGGACTCTAGTTCCTCTTGCATGCAAGGAATATTCCATGGTAAGATCCAGGCATCTGATAGTACATTGTCCCTCATCTGATCTCAACTAGGTCTCTGTCTGAACTACCATGCATCAGTTATCCATGAAAAGATACACAGTTATCTAAAATAATAATTGTCACATGCATGCAAGCATTAACAAACTATATTTTATTATTTTAACAACTTGTTAAAATAATCTAACTGGACTTGACTAGTTAGAACTAAGTCAACTGATTCTCTCATTATAGAACTGAACCTTATCTCCTTTAATCAAGGGATAAATTCCTAAATCAAGGGAGAAAATAATTGCATGATCTCACAAAGATTTCAAGTTTAATTTTCCATAATTAATTAACTCATGGAGATTAATTAATTAATATTTTAAATTGCTATTAAGACCAAATTCGTTTTTACTTCCTATAGTTAGACCAGGGATTGCTAAAAATAGGAAGGAACCCAGAAATGTTATTTTTAGAATATTTTATTTTTAGTAGTTTCACCTCTCACCCAAGGTGGCCAAAATGCTCATTGGCCAAACTGATATTTTTAGAAGTGTTATTTTTAGGAGTTCTATTTTTAGCACACTCTAAATTTAGCATTTCTTGTTGTACATTTTTCAACACTTTGGAAGATAGCAAAGCAAAAGCACTCATGGAAAAAGTGATATTCCAGCTTAGATAGGAAAGGGAAAATTCCAGAGCCCTGCATACCCAAATTGAAGAATTCAAGAAGTCAATCATCAAATTTGGAGTAAATACTAAGGATAGAGCATCAATTCAAACCTTGTTTCGAAGTAAAGAGTCAAAAGTTCAATCATTGAGGAAGAAATTAAATATGCCTGCATCTGAACATGTCTAGACACCTAAATTGGATCAGGTGGAGAAAGAAAAGGAAAATTCGATAAAAGAATTGTTGGGAACAAATCAAGAGTTGGTAGTCCTCAAGCAAAAAAATGTAGAATTGTAGTAGAAAATAGATAAGCATGTACGTATTGTGGTAGTGTCAGCTTATTTAGAGGACCCTACAGAGAAACTAACCAGGGATATGACCGAGTTAAAAATATCAAAAGATGAACTAAAGAAGCTGCAAAGGATCCTGGAGGATGCTAAAGGACAATCAGGTATAAAAGAGATACAATTCTATTTAGAAAAGGAAAATTTTATTTGGGAAACCCTCAAGCTTAAAGGTAACATGTCCTAATTCAAGCAAGGGACATTATTTGGGACGATATAATTCAGCAAGTTCGAGCAACTTGGGACCATATGAATGTTATTGTAGAAGAGAAAGACATAGTAAAGGCCACTGAAGCAATTATTACTACAAATAAAAATAAAGCACATGAGAGCACCCAAATGGCTAAGAAAAGCATTGACTACTTAAATGCTAAAACTTTACAGGAGCTGAGAGTTGTAGACATTATAGATAGAGCATATATGGTGATGGAAATCAACAAAATGGTGCAGAGGAATATGTACAGGAAATAGGCATAGAATAGATTGATAGAAGTCAAGGAATCAATGGAACTTTTTAATTCGCACTTTGATCAAAGAGTTAGAGTAGGCTTGCCCAATTGTTGGGACCACTAAGGAAATATTCTAGCACGGGAGAAGTATCAGTCACTTCTGGTGGAAGCCAAAGGCAAGGTTGATTCATCACATGAAAAGAATGCAACCTTGAAAGGTTCAATAATAGTGAACTATCTTTAGAGGGATTTTTCAATTGTTATGGAAGGTCAAGACTTTATTAACATATAATCCTACCTATGCTAAACTCACTAATTTGAAAATGGCTTACAATGGAATGGTCTGGTGTCTTATCCCAAACTTGGAAATTTGGAAAAAAATTGCCATAACTCGATAGTTCCATTGAATGTTTGAGTTATATAACCTGGGGCTACATCAAAGGAAGGGGATACATTAGAGGAAGGAGCTACATCAAAGGATCAATAGTCCCAAAAGTTTAAATGACTTTCATTTTTCAAAAATTGAAAAAAAAAAAAAAACATTTTTGTGATTTTTAAATAGCTCCTTAATGTTTTTAAAGAACTTGATTATGTTGAAGAATCTAGGGTAGTTAGAGTTAATGTGATTCTTCTTAGCTTGATAACTATTTGTGAGGTGTTTTTAACTTTTCACCTTATCATAATATTCACTTGTTATTATTAGAGTATGTCTTCTTAGTTCATCAAATAGTTACCAATACAAAGATACAATAACACAAAATGTTGGCATTCTGCCAAGGCCAAAACCTCTCCCTCTTGGAGAGGAAAACCCGCACAAAATTCTTCTTATAGAGATTCCAATTGACAAACACCAAGACCATGACCCTTGACCTACTATGCCACTCCAAGACCAAGACATCAATCCTCTTCTTTGTCACTATTGAGATCATCATCATTGCTACACCACTGAGATCATCATTATTGCACTATTGAGATTTACATTGTTGCACCATCATTGTTGCACCTTCATGGAGGACTTCATCATAACAACGATATCATTGTTGCTACACCATTGTTCCATATTCACATAGATTGTTATTGTATCTTCTCAATAGCACCATCATTACTACCACAAATATCTTCCTTAGAACATTACCAAGACTATATCTAGAAGGTATGTCGAAACTATATAATCCTCTTCATCATAGATACACTAGGACTGGGAGACCAACGCTGTGACTATGTTTATAATGCATATAAGCTGAGAGAGTATGAATAAGATCCTTTGTATAGAATGTATGCCAAGATTGTAACTTCCGTGGTCATGAGGTTATTATAATTCACTGTAATCATCACCGAAGATAGGAGAGGCATCCGAATTTCTTCATCACATAGGAATCCGAGATTACGTTTCACTGTGTTTTTCAGAGATCTATAATGATTGTGCCATCTGATATTTCATATTAATCCGAAGTTTTGTGCTTCCTATGGTGACCCCAGCGAGGTATTTATAGTTTTCACGTCTCCATAAATAAGAAGACATTACAGTGTGAAATGTTGTGTCTATTATGAGCGACAGGATAGTAATATAAATATAAATATTATAGATATATATATAATCATATATATATATAAATAACTATATATATTAATGACATGATTATTATCCTTATCATTTTCCTGCATGACTTCTTTGTGCTTGTATTGGAGGATTTTGCTTGGTTTTGGAGGGCTAATCTAGCCACTAGGTAGACTGATATACATTACATATATGCTCAATAAGAGCTATTTCACTCTTTGACTTTCCTAGACCTATGAAATGAGCAAGAAACTCATTCTTATAATTTACAAAAATAATATTTCTTTTTCTTGACAAGTACGAAAATCAAAATTACATTTGTAAATACCAAACCTAGTTACACTTTCTTCAACATCTTAGTCATGAATATTTAAGAAGAGTTAAAACATTTGACAATTACCCATAATTGTCTTTGTTATAATTTTTATTTAAAAGAATATAGAGGAATCATTGTAGGGGTTTTGAATTTTTCCCTGGAGAGTGGATATTTTCTTATGTAATGTGCTAAAAAATTTCTTGGAGAATTAATAAAAGTTTTCAAGTGATTCCTCATATGTGTTGATTATAGTATGTGTTTCCTATCTTTGTTATTTAATCATTGTATTTATTCTTCCATTGAAATATGTGTTATGAACTAGCTAGTTTCTTTTTATAGGCAAACTTACAAATAATGTGATAATAGCAGAGGGTACCTGTAAAATTTACTAAAAGAAGCCTTAATAAAGCACTCCACATTTTCATCACTTCATTTTCCTTCATCCGATAGCTTATGCTAAGATTTAGTGTACCAGATTCTTTACTACCATGTACATTGAATATTCATTCTCAATATTTCTCCCACTACATTACAACTCCAAAAAAAAAATTGTAGGCATAGATACAGAGGCCATTTGGAGAGTTGGATTATTTTTTCCAAGAGTTAAATTCACATTACACCAAATGGGTTATCTTTGGGCACCATTATTTAAGAGAAATCTAAAATAAATATCTTTATTTATATTGAATAGATGTCCTAGGTGTTGAAGAATCTATGGAAATTGGATATAGTAGGATTCTTCTACTCTTGATAACAATTTGTGAAGCACTTTTACAATTTGTCTTTTTAGATTACTCTTCTTCTCTTATTATTAGTGTATGTGTGTTTACTTCATCAAACTACTACCAAAACACAAGGAACAGGAACACAAGATGTTGGTTCTCTGTCAAGGTAAAACCTCTATCTCTCAGAGTGAAAAACCCTTTCGTAAATTTCTCTTATTGAAGCTTATATTGATCAATGCCAAACCCTAGACACTTGACAAGAATATCCTCCAAGCATAATTCAAATCCTTCCTTATTCTTGCACTTCGTTTCCTAGCACTTCGTCTCCCTTCTTCCTGCACTTCGTTCTTCTTCCGACAACTGATGATAGACCTTGTTATGTTATCTCTTAGAAGAGATACTTTATCTTTGATCCTTAGCGAGGTCCTTCACTAATGAGGATACCTTCCTTCTCTTGACCAACCAAGCTACTTCTTGACGTGAGTTTGCAGACTTGATATGACAATATTGCAGCCCTAGTTTCTCGCACATGTGAGAGGTTTCCTTGTGTATTTGAATATTTTCTCCTTCGCTTGAGACAGCCTATTCTTCACTTGAGTAGGAGGCCTTATATACCTAATTTTCTAGACCAAAAAATGAGAGATGATCAACTGTGATGTTTTTATTGTTGTGATCATAGAAAACCCTCCTTTCCTCACATGTGTGACTTCAATTCACCCTAAAACAATCCTTTAAACTTTGGTTATGTCTCCTCCTTTTTCATTGCACTAGAGGCTCCTTAAACTTGTCTTTCTTCACCCTTTACTTGACTTCTTTGGCTCACTGATTTCAAAGGTATGATTTCTTTTCATTGGAGGAGTGGACAACCTCTATATATAGAGGTTTGTCCCTCCTTTAGGATGACTTGAGGCTGACTAGGAGATTGTAGGCTAACTTGACTTTTCTTCTTCAAAACTGCTTCTTTTGGTGATGTCATTGCATGGAGGACTTGTGAATTTTCTTGGAGGGATATATCTGACTCTTATACATATATATACATGGTGTAACATGCCCTTAATGGTATTCAACATTTTCTATTGACTCTTTGACTTACCTATGGCACTTTGACATGTGCTAGACCTATTTCAATGTGCAAGAAACACATTGATAAATATAACAAAAATAATATTTATTTTCTTTTATAAATACAAAGATCAAAATTACATTTATGAAGACCGAACCTAGTTACACTTTCTTCAACACTCCCTCTTAACTAGGGAGGTATTCATAGATCATTACAAGGTGTTTGGTTATTTTTCAATCTTGAAGAATTCACATAAGAGAAACCGGATTGGAAATCCATCTATGATAGAATCATAGTAACCAACATTGTTTATAGCAAGGGCTTGACTAACATCTCTATCTCTCATAATATCAAATCACAATGTTGGCAAGACCATTGATTTATAGACACCTTAATCATTGTCTCTCAAGGTACATACCCACCTAGGTGTTCACTGAGTATGACCTTCTAGGAATATTCTTGTCTTGGGTTCCTAGCCCTCAAAGAATATCGGTCCTCTTGCCTACTCTTGTCTTGGATTCCTTACACATCCTCAAAGAGCATCAGATGCCAGATGATTACACAATCCTCCATTTTTTCTTCCAAAGTGAAGACAAGAATGTTGTGTCTATCTCTTCCTCTTAATTGAGGAAGACATGCACAAGTTACCTTTGACAAGGAACTTGCTCAAGATCCTTTGTATTTAGAAGCTTGTTAGAACTCCCTCTTAGCAAGGGACTTATCCATTCATCAAAAACTTCTTCTTCATGGCTCTTTAGCTTGTTGGGTCTCCTTCTTTCTTTGATGTCATCAAGTCTTTGTGTTTAAACTTCTTCTTGGTAGGGCACCGGCCATCGATCACTTTCTTTCTTGGCCTGTCATGTCATTGCTTCCTTCATGAAAAGTGGTCTTCTTGATATATGTAAGAATCTTGTGTCATCTGGCTACTCCTTTTTCACTTGATTATGCTTCAGTATATTTATCACATAGATGCTTAGTTGTACTTTCTTGTTACCATACTTCGATCTAGTAGCCCTTCATGACTTCATCCTGATATTATTTCAACATAAAATAGTGCATTTTTTGCATGGCTCTTCATCATGACATCTTTGTAGAGTTGAATCAGTAACTTGGACCTTAATATCTTGAAGGCCTTCATAGGTTTCAAGGGTCCTTTGATCTTTTTCTTCCTTTGTCAGAGTTGTCAAGCCTTCTTTTGGGAGATGTCTTTAATGGATCTTGTCAGATAGTGATTCTTTGTGACCATGGTGTTCTTCACATGATTGATCTCTTTCTTCATTTGATTCTTCTTGGATTTATTAGTCAACCACCTTATACTCCTTATGGGAGCACTTATTCATGTTTTCCTTCTTTGTAGCTTTCGAGCATGTCATTGGTGAAAGAGATCCTTTTATGCTTGAGCATATTTCAGAACTATTCCCATGACTCAATAATATATATGATGACATGACTTAAACTTTGATGTATATATACCTCATCTAGATTCTGCTTGATCACCTCGGCTTCATTTGATGGTTCTTCTTGATTAGTGTAGCCTTTATTGGTTTATCTTTTCTTGCCTACATATAATCCTTCTTTGAGTCCCATTAATGGAACTCCCAATGAGACATATGCTCTTATTTATGAACCTTCTTTTGAAGATCTTTTCAGAGGATCTTGAAGACCCACATCCTGCAAATGTTTCTTCCTTTTGATGATGGAGGCCTTCTAAGATTTAATCATGATCAATTATTCTTTCATCATGGATGAGGTCCTATAATAGGCATGCTTCTTCTACATGAATATCTTGGGCTATATCTACACCATGCTCCTATATTCTAGAATATATCTTTAACCATGCACTCTATTCTATTTCTGCATGCTCCTATACTGCTCAAAACTTTGAAATAAGATTTTTAGGTAAAGAGGTTGACTTAGTCATAGTAGAGATATGGAGGATCTTCCTTCTTCTGTTTTTTATCTTCTTCTTTCACTTCTTGAGTTATGTGAGCTTCTTCTATTTTTATCTTGTTGTTGTCCTTATTAAGTTTGGGAAAATACCTTTTGTAGTGTCCATATTCTTAACAGCCATAACATTGAATTTTGGACATATCTCTATTGTTTGCTCTTTGTGGACCAAATTTGCCAAATTTTCCCTTTCTCTTGGCTATGGTAGCAAATGCTTGTTCCTTTAATCCAACATCATCCTTTGCTTTGAGTCTTGTTTCCTCTATATTTCATAGAGACCATAGTTCACTTAGTAGGGTAGATTCCTTCTTGGCATATATGCTTGATGTGAAGTTTCCCCAATCCTCAGATAGAGCATTGAGTACTACATTTGTCATTTCTCTGTCAAACATGAATTCTCCCAGTTCTTGAAGTTGATCTCTCGTCTCATAGATATCCTTGAATTAGGGAGATATTCCTTCCTTTGATTTCTTCATTTTGTAAAAAACATTTTGTAGAGATATCACTTCTCCAGATGTGCTTACCAAGAATAGCTCTATTAGTTTACCATAGATTTCTTTTGGTGTCTCAAACTTGGAGACGTAAGGAATGAGAGAGTCCTTGATGGATTCTATTAGAATCCTTTGAGCTCTTGTCTCATCCTTATTGTATTTGGCTAAGGCTTGAGTTTGTTCCTTAGTAGGGATAGTGACATTCCCTTTGATTAGGTCTAGAAGTTCATTCTCCTTGAGAAGTAAATCAATCCTCTTCTTCCATGTAAGGAAGTTAGTGGTCCTAACCAATTTGTTGCTTTCCTTGCAAAAATACATTAATGTATGTTCAGGAGGAGACATATATACTTAATTGATCAACTTTGTGATGTAGTGTACTTGCTATATTCTTGAAGACTTTATGGCTTTCCTTCTTGGATCTTGATGTTCTTCAAATTGCTTTCTTCAAATATGCTTTTTTGATTATGAGATTTTCTTGTAGAGAGAAGACTCGACTTTTAGTGCTTCTTCCCTTGAAGATTGTGTAGCTTGATGTAGGTCCTTATTTGACTTGATCTTCTTGAAGGTGCCTTTGTATGAAAGGCTTATCTTCTTGCTTTGTAGTCTTCCTTGATGGATAGTAGATAGTAGACCTTCTTTTTCTTGATGTATTTGAGACATCTTGGCTTGATGATTCAACCTTGTAGTTGTTCTTGAGATGCACTTTCCTTGATGTGTCACCTTATGAGTTTTATTGATATGCCATTTCCTTGATGTGTCATCTTATGAGTGTTCTTGATATGCTCTTTCCTTGATGTGTCACCTTAACTATGATACTATGTTGAAGAATCTAGGGAAATTAGATATAGTAGGATTATTCTAGACTTGATAAAAATTTGTGAATCACTTTTACAATTTATCTTGTTAGATTAATCTTCTTATCTTATTATTAATATATGTGTGTTTACTACATCAAACTGCTACCAAAACACAAGAAACAAGAACACAATGTGTTAGCTCTCTGCCAGGGAAAAACATCTCTCTCTTAGAGAGTAAAACCCTTTCGTAAATTTCTCTTATTGAAGCTTATATTGATAAATTTCAAACCCTAGAACCTTGACAAGAATATCCTCCAAGAACAACTCAAATCCTTCCTTCTTCTTTCACTTTGTTCCCTGGCACTCCGGCACTTCGTTCTTCTTCCAGCAACTGATGATAGTCCTTATGTTAGCTCTTCAAAGAGATACTTTATCTTTGATCCTTAGTGAGGTCCTTCACTAATGAGGAAACCTTCCTTCTCTTTACCAACTGGGATCCTTCTTCATGTGAGGTTGCATACTTTATACGACAGTATTGCAACCCTAGTTTCTCACACGTGTGAGAGGTTTCCTTGTGTATTTGACTATTTTCTCCTTCGCTTGAGAGATCCTCTTCTTCACTTGAGTATGAGGTCTTATAGGCATAATTTTCTAGCCAAAATAATGAGAGATGAGAAACTGTGATGTTGTTGTTGTAGTGACCATAGACAGATCTCCTTTCCTCAGACATGTGACTGCAATTCAGCCTAAAACAGTCCTTTAAACTTTGGTTATCTCTCCTCCTTTTTCATTGCACTAGAGGCTCCTTATACTTGTATTTATTCACCCTTTACTCAGCTTCTCTTGCTCATTGATTTCGGATGTATGATTTATTTTCATCGGAGGAGTGGACAACCTCTATATATAGAGGTTTGTCCCTCATTTAGGCTGACTTGAATTTTCTCCTTCAGAATTGCTTATTTTGGTGATGTCGTTGCATGGATGACTTGTAATTTTTCTTGGAGGGATGTATTTGACTCTTATACAAATATATACATGGTGTAACATTCCCTTAAAGGTATTCAACATTTCCTTTTGACTCTTTGACTTACCTATAACACTTTGACATGTTCTAGACCATTTTCAATGAGCAAGAAACTAATTAATAAATATAAAAAAAAGAAAATATTTCTTTTCTATTATAAATAAAAAGATAAAAATTACATTTATGAAGACCGAACCTAGTTACACTTTCTTCAACACTAGGTGTTATCCTCTACATTGTCCTAGGTTGAGGAGGAGATCGAAAGAGGTAACCTCGAACCACTTTCAATTCAGTAGCTAGTGCTACTAAACCAGAGAGGGATCTCTCTAAGGATTTGTCAATGAATAATCAAAAATAAATGGATTTTAGGCTATATATAAGTCTTTTTTGAGTATTTGAGAATTTAGGGTTTTTTAGTTTGTTGGACTAGGGATGAGAGCAGGCAATTAGGTCAAGGTATCAAGTGTGCAGTAAAAGACATAAAGAGGAGCTAGATAAAAGTGTGTTATGATGAACTTAAGATTTAGTAAATGTAGTATAGGTTTGATAGTTTAAGAAATCATAATGAACATGTATAAGCATGAATTCATTAATCTTAGAAGAAGAGAAACACAAGCATGTTTTTCCACATAAACATAGCTTAAATCGAAGAATTTTGCATATATGACTATAAGGAAAACCATAAGAAGAAGGAAAAGCATGTAAATATAGATGCTTTCATCAATTAGAAGCTAACATGAAAGGAAAATAACACCATAGAATCACTGAACAAGTATTCCTGAAAAATAGTTACAACTGCTCCTCGATTAGCTGTAAGAAAACATAAGGTACAAGTCTCTCCATAAAATTCCAACCCTTATCACTGAATGAGAAATCATACATATAGACTCAAACCAACCATTTCCCCACCTTTAGGGGTCGAATCCCTAAGTGGTGGAACATTACCCAAGAATCTCTCTACCAACAAGAGAGAGTGAGAAGGTCAAACACAAACTCTTCTCTTAGACTTTGATTTGAGTTTTGCTTCATTTATGAGGCTTAATGAAACACAAAAACAACCTATCATGCATATTAACTCAATAATTACATCCTAAAGTCTTTAAAATATCCAAATTACATCATAAAACCAAAATCTGGTGAAATTGAAGTGAAAAAGACAGCTACAGGTATAAGTGTAGCCAAATTTCAAAAGTAAGAGAACAATAAACTAGAAATTTTTGTCTAGTTTGCAGATCAACTTTAATTTTTGGAAATGGAGCATGGGAAAGCCTTCAAAACAAAATTCTCCTGAGGTGAGCCTATAAGCACAACGCCTGCTCCAGAACAATGGCAAAAAGTGTCTTTTTCACCCCTTTTTTTACTTTTTCTCCTCACCAGTTTACTGACCTGCTTCAAAAAGTGGATATTTGAGATCATTAGGGAAAAATATGTCCAGGGATATAAATTTTTGGCTTTTGGAGTTTTGAGATGAAAGCGTAGCGCCAAGGTGTTTCACTTATAGCAAGGCCAAAATTCTGGGTTTTTCTACGAAAATAGGCCTCACATATGGAGAGATATATCTGTAACCATAAATAATTTTGGAAAATTGAAAGAGGTTGTTGTATATAAGTATGTTTTGAAGAACGACCTCTCTAATTTTCAAGAAATGCATTTTAATGTGCTCGGCATCCATGCCAAAAAATCATGGCTAAAACAGGAAATTAACTTGAAATTTTTTTATCTTCTGACATAGGTCTCCAAGAAAGTTTCATATCTCCCAATATATGATACCTTTGTAAAAATTGAAGGAGGTTGTTGTCCCTTGGTATATTATTGACAAAAACCTCTTCTGTAGGTTTTAAGCCCATACAGAAATTACCTACATATGAATTCTAAAACACAAAATAAATAATGCAAGAGCATAACACATAAAACACATACACAGATTTTCCCCTGGATCCCAAAACCGAGACTACCAACTTGATTTTTTTTTGTTATGTTCCTTTCAATGCTATAATACATATTTATACATGCCGAAGCATCCAATACCATGGTCCGAAAACCATCGCGTCCAAAACCATGGACCGAAAACCATTGCGTCCAAAACCATGTGCGAAAAACATGCACAAAACCATAGGTAGGTCTACCCAACCTAATATAGGGTCCAAAAAACAAAATTTTTTGAGGCACTACCCCAGACCCCATAGAGGGGGGTTACCTACACCCCTCAAACCCCCTATGATCCCCCCGCTACTCAATCAACGCAATCAAGGGGGGGGCTCGCTACACCTCTAACTCCCCAGTTAACTACGTGGGCTAGTCGTGGAAAGAATATAACACAACTCAACATCTTCCACTTTTGTCAAGCTCATCTCCATTTGCTTAGAAACACACTTTGAAGCAAAAATCATCCCTGTGTACTGCAAATGACCTTTTGATGAGTTTGTGAGGCACTAATCTCTTTAATGTTAGATGGCTAAAATCTTCAGACATGTCCTCCATTATTGTACTTATTATTTTCAATGTGTGTGGCCTTTTCTTCCGAGGTGAAACCCTAGCTCACTAGGAGGAAGAATTAGGGTTTAGTTTTGGGAAAACAAGGGATTTTTTATAGCTATGAGGAAATTTAGGGAAATGAGGGGGACAGGGAAATGGAAAAACTCAAGGAAAATTTGGACAGATAATGTGGTAGTTTAGGGAGCTAGGCAAAGTAGAAATTTAGAATTTGGGTGAGTGGAAGGGGTAGTAATGTGAAAAATACAACCCTAGCCTAGGAAAGTTGCAAAAACGTAACATTCAGCTAGGGTTGAGGGAAAATGAGGGGAAATGAAGGGAATGGGTATGGGAAATGTTTGGGAGGGGTGTATAAGGTATGTGTGGGGGTTATGGAACATAAAAACTAGGATTTTTCTCATTGCAATGAAGCAAAATAATTTGGAGACCAAAAGCACAGTGGAACCCTAGGAGAGGGTGATTCACTGACTCTCACTCAACATGCTGATGAAAGGAAGGATGAAGGAGGAGTGAATGAAGTTCACTTACTTGCTGATGATGTGCTGGACCTATAAATTGATGGAGAAAACCTCTCCATTGAATTATTTTTCTCCCTTTTCAAAAGCGCATCAAGGATGCCAAAAACACAATGAGGGAGAAAGAATGATACTCTAGAGACAAGAATTCGATCTTCTAAGGGTTGCAATGCACTTTGGATATCATTACAGAACACTTTTCCCTATTACTACTCCCATAATGATGACCTAGATGATTTCATGACTCTTTTTTTACCTTTTTGATTACTTTACGTAATGATGACATCTAATGGAGTATGAAACTGATGATTTGGACCTTGAAACATGAGTGACCATGAGATGAAGACTGAGATGGTGATCAAGACACTTCACTGATGACTCATCACAATGAGTGATGGCATGACTCCAATGACAATTTGACCATGAAATGAAGGGAGTAGTAACATACCTAGGAACACTAACCAGTGACCAAATTTTTATTTGAAATCCTATTAAAACCATAAAAATTTGACCTGAGACCCTATCAAAAAACTTTGAAAGAGCACATTTGATCACTGGTGACTGGCAGACTAATAGACACTAACACTAGGCATTGGCCTCCTTTCAGCCATAGGTTGTCCCTATGGTTAGAATAGGATGAAATAGATACCAGGGATTCTCCCTCCCTAATTGTAGGAACTCAAAATTGCTACCAGTAGTTGGTTGATAAAAATTTTGATACAAATACAAGCATTCTCATTGTTAGATATGATTTTTGTACTAATGAAGGCAAAGGGGTATCACACAACAAAAATAGTATTGTATTAGGTTAACCTTCCAAAATATGTGAGCTACAAGAAGAGCATGCTTATTTTTATTGGATGATATTTGGCATGAGTGCATACTCCATGGTCATCTTGATGAATACCATCACGCTGCAAAAAATCGAAAGGGTATTTAATACTCTTGCATTGTCATCTTTAGGCATCCAAAACTCAAAGATGCCTTCCATAAGAGGAAATTCAATCTCCCATATAGATTAGATAAATTCTACCTCAATGGGGGGCACCAAAATTAGTAAAGATGATAGTGTAAGTGTGTCAAACAACAATGACTTGGAATGTGATGGTACTCAGGTGATGTCAAGTTTTCCTATTTGTAAAAAAAATGGTGGACAACCCTCTATTCACATTGTCTCCAAATATAATGTAAACATTGATGTGTGTGGTCCAATTTATATATCTCATGCCTATATGAGGATACATGTCAGTACCAATCAACTAATCTTAGTTATATTTGTACCCTTATCTATGCTTCCCTTTGGCAACTCTTATTTTCACAACATAAGGGATGATAGAGCATGTTCGTGGTTTTCATTATGATGGTGTATGACCATAATTTTTCCAAATAGAACATGGTAGTCATAAAAAATAATAATAAATAAATAATAATAATAATAATAATAATAAAAAAATCCAAAATGAGCAATATCCCTTATATAGTTGTGTAACGGCTACAACCACCCTCCAATTTTTTTCCTATGCTTCAATTTTGGAGCCTCCCTTCTCATCCAAAGGAGGTTATCTTGCACTGATCCAGGTATTCATGCTTTGACTGAGAATTATATTTTTCATTTGTATTTGTGTTTGCTTGTTTTCACACTTATCTTATCTCTCTAAGTCACAAGAAAAACAATTGTCCATTTTTATTTCTTACAGTGCAGAGCAAAGAGTTTATTAAAACACTCAAGAACATACAAGTTGT
The DNA here is from genome assembly GCA_000404065.3 of Pinus taeda. NCBI lineage: Eukaryota > Viridiplantae > Streptophyta > Pinopsida > Pinales > Pinaceae > Pinus > Pinus taeda. The sequence continues at coordinate 57,325 of APFE030572145.1, forward strand.
CATTACCTATGTGCAAGAGTGGACAATGTGGTACAAAGGGGCCCCTCTTGACTTAGTGAAGAAAATGAAGCCACAAGCAGAGCTAGAGAAATCGAAGGTTTGAATGTTGATTCAGAACAATAAACAACTCGCCTCATTCATTGGTAGCATCTAGGCCTCATATGTACAGTAGTTTAGATGTCTTGGTGAGAGCACACTAGATCCCATCAGTCGGTTCCCTCACCAAAGCTATAAACCAAGAAGCAGCAAGTGGAGGTTGTTGAGCTAGAGTTCTCCCAAACTCTAGCATCATAGTGTTGTGTCTTGTTAGGTTTTCAAGTTGTCTCTAACCTATTTTGTCTTATATGGGTACTAGTGTAAAATTCAATATTATTTGTAATCATGTTGTAAGTGAAATTCCAAGGGTCAATATTGGAGTATGAAAAGTCACCATGTAATTTAATGTCTTATTTTGTGAAGAAGTTGAAGAGTCATGAGGGTAGTCCAAAGGTCACAAAGGGGAGTTGAATATTCACCCCCTCTTGTTATAAATAGAACCTCATAACTCATGTAAAGGGCTTTTAGATCCAAGTGTTTGGCTAGGTTTAGTCTTAGAAAGATCTTGGGAGTATTGTGAAGAGTCTTGGTTTCTCTATAGCATAGATCAAGTATACTTCTTTGGAGGAGCAGGTGTTCAAGACTATAATGTTCCACTATTGGGGCTAGTGGTCATTAAAGGTGTATGTATGAATGGAATTTCACTTATAATGATAAACTCAGAGTTAGCACACTTTCATGCATATGTTGTGAATATAGTAGCACTATTCTTGGTGTATTTGCAATGTATGTTATTTAACTTACGCATATGCTTATGAACTATTTTATTTTCATTTGTATGAATCTTGTTGAATGTGCGTTGTTGTATTAACTCATCACTTTAACTTGTGGACTAGTCCGCATCTTAGCATGTGATGTCATTTCACTCGTGTGTTCCTTTAGAGTTGAGTACTATTACAGGATTCCATGGGGCGCACTTCCTTTTCCCTTCATGTGTTGGAACCTTCATGCTTCACACTTGACTCTCCACAGGGTCACACATTTTCTCTCACCCAGAGTTATCATACTTCCCTCTTAATATTTCGGCGGTTAAGGCACAACATTATCACCGACTGTTGGGACTCCTACTCCAAATGATGTGAGGTCTAATTGGGACTTCATATCGGGGAGATCCCCTGAATGTTGGCAGGTCTAACACCGTCTACATTTCTTTCACTAGAAGGAGGTCTAGATGAAAAGCTAAGCCCTTGAAGCCTATTTTGAATCTATGCACTCATTTAGTGGCTTCTTACCAAATCATAAACCTGACATATTTTTCTAGACACGTAAATCTCAAAGTTTCGATGAGAATTATTGATGACTTATCCAATTTGAAATTTAATGGTGAGGGTGAAGCAACCTTATTTGACCACACCGCATGGTATCTTGATTTTTGCACAAAGCACATCATCCACTATGAGGATGTTGATTGTAGTTTGTTCATTCTCATGTTTGAATGGTGCATGTGAGACTGGTGTAACATATTGCCTAATGAATCCATTCACTCTTTTGAACAAATTTTCATAGATTCATGTCATGCTTTCAATCTCTATGATTGTAAGGATATTAATAAGAAAATTTTGAAATTGTGAAAAGCATCGATGAATCTATTTAGGATTTTCATGATCGTTTCATCCATTACTATTTTTAATTTCCTGAGGATGAAGTTGATTCGTCTTTCTTGGTAGATAGATTTCTATATCTTGTTCACATTTAAGAAAATCCACACAATTTAGAATATTTTGATCCTCTCCCAACATACCTCGATGTTAGAGCTTCTAAATATGAGACAGACAAGGTTGTTGTTTCAAGTGACCCTCCATCCCCTTCTCATCAAATAGCTCTAGCTCCACAGGTTGAGGTGGGAAAAGTTGAGAATTCATATTTTGATCTACCACCATATTCTCCTACCCTACATATTCAAAATTTCAGTGCAGATTTGGACTGTGACTCTGATGGTTGTGATGATGTGTTATCTCCTTGACCTCCATCCTTTGGTCCTTCTGATCCTTCGGATTTTGATGTGTAGTGTTCACCTGTTTCAAATTTTTCATTTGATGTTCACAAGGATCAAATTCTAGATGGATTTGGTGTTCAACACCCAACCTGAAAGATCATTCACAATGATCATGTGGGGGAGCCCATTGTTGAACAAGAATTTGCTAAAAATGATGATTCTATTTCTTTCGCACCTCTCCTTCATCATCCTGAAATTTCCCACAATTTTTTCAACTCTGTTGAATCTTGTGAAATTTTAGTTCCTGATGATGTTACTACTTTCAATCATTCATAGAACACGTGGGATGTTAGATTTTCATCTAGATGTGGAGAGTATGAATCTTCTACTTTTGATATTCCTAATCTCTTATCTCATCTTCTTGCAAACTTAGAGGGTGAAATTTATCTTTTTTTATCTTCCCCTCTTTGTGATTCATTAGATCATGAGGATGCCTCCATCTATGATCTTGAGCTATTTGATTGTGGCTATCGTGGCCTCTTATTGATTCATTCGGTCATGATTCTGATTTTTCTATTGTCAATCTTTCCCAGCCACTAATTTGTGATGATCTACCTGCTGATGAGTTGGACCTTTTCCAAGTTGTCGAGGCACTTCAGCCTGAGTTGATGGTTATATCAGGTTCTTATAGTCTTGAGGTCATTTCTGCTTCCAATCAGAATAGTGTTGAATCTTCTAAGGATCCTCATCACTCTATCAAATATATTGAAAATCAATTTGTCTCATAATTTTTGGACCCTCCCTCTATATTACACGATCCTATTGCTTACTCATTAGAGGAGTCGTATGTGGCAAGCACTGGTGCAAAACGAAAATTTTCTTGTTTCTCCATGTTCTCTCGCCATTGCATTTTGAAAGTGTGTGCTTATATGTCTTCGACTCGCAATGTGTTTGGACACCATGGTACATCTGTAGAGTTCCTTTTATGCGCTTTCCATTTTTACTTTTCTGTGGGTGCATTCAAACTATGAACTTTTGGGTTTTTATTGACTTATCTTTCTTGCTTGTTGGTATTTTTGTATATCTTTCTTGGCATGCATTCCCTCACCTATATAGGCTAGCCAATGCACTAGTGGTTGCATTAGAAGTATCACCTTACATAAGTCTAGCCTATTTTTTGTTGAGATTAGGAGTACGAGTAGTTTTGATTTTCTTTGTTGTTTCTTGTATTTTCTTCACTTTGCTTTGTTTCCTTTGCTTCGCTTATTTCCTTTAGTTTTTTTTCTTTTCAACTGTAGGTTAGTTTCTGCATGAAAACATGTTTGGCTTCTACGAAAGTTAGGTAAAGTCCAAGAGGAAGTTGTACTGCTATCAACGCTTGGCTATCTATCTATTCCCTCTCTATGTGAATCTTACATTTCTTCTAGTCGATGATACCCTAATGGAAAATATGTTCCTTTCAGAGAAAATCGGGGAAAATCACAATGCTTGCACTTTTAACTAGTACCGCCTACTCTAATCGGTCTTCTATTTTTGGTTAACCCTTGTTAACTAAGTCGAGTAGAGTAAGGAAAGGGGGAAAACCTTAATAAGTATGTCATAGTTATATATAAATATCCTTCTCTAAAGGTACAACCTCTTATGCTCTCAATAAGTCAAGATCCCTCTTCCGCCTCATGAAATAAATAAGTGCCTATGCATAGTTCTTTGAAAAATAAAAATGAAATGAAGGGCGAAAGAAGAGAAAGGCTTCCTATGTAGAGAGGTGAAGCAAGTAACTAATTTGGGGTACTGTCCAAGTTCGTTGGCAGTGGAGAAATGCTTGTGTTCTTGAAGTGACTCCATCGGGGTGTTGTCCAGGCCTGCCAGCAGCAAAGCAACACCAGAGATGAAACTAAAACTATGACAATCTATTTTACTTGTGCATCTATATACTCCTCATGCACAAACGAAACAACTCAATTTGACTTGGCTTGGTATGAGTGTTGCTGATGAACAGAATGGTAGGGACTACATCTTTAACTCAAGCTAATCGAAGAAGCTATGATAATCAAATAATTGAACAATATTTCTAAAAGAGTTAGACTCTATTTGCATGATACAAGATCCATATATAGCGCTGGAGTTCTACCAATGTGTCACCAATGTTGTATCGGCTACAACCACCCTCCAAAATTTTTCCTATGATTCGATTTTGGAGCCTCCCTTCTTATCCATGGGAGCTCATCATGCACTGATCCAAGTATTCATTCTTCGACTGAGACTTATATTTTTCATTTGTTATTGTGATTTCTTGTTTTTGCACTTAGCAAGTAGCCTTGATGATAATAACTGCGCAGTCCTGACTAGTAGTCATCATTGAGCTAAGAAACTACGTAGTCATGGGAGGAAGCCCAACAACGAGTCCAGAAATTGTGCAACCCTCACTAAGCTCATAAACTGTGTAGTCCATTGAGCCGGAAATTTTCCCAATTCCCCATAACTATGCAGTTTTTCCCAGTAGTGTGCATGGAAAGTTTCCCTTGAAAAAGACAAAAAGTGAGAAGGAAAAAATAATCCCTAAAAAGTAGGGATCCATTATTAACATCCCGAAGGTGGCACACTCCCTATTTTTAGAAGTTTCCACCAAGCATCACTTTTTCCTTGAGTTTAGGCATCTACGTAATAAAACCTCATTTGATCAAATCTAGTCAATAGACACCTCTAGAGCTCATTTTAGAATTCAATCTTGGATCTCTAGCATTCCCAAAGATATCAAGGAACCTTTGGTGGGGTCATCATCACTTTTCTAGGTGAGTTTTGCTTTTATCGCCTGTTGCCACCTTTTTTGTCACTTTTTGTCCTTTCTCTTTTGTGAGTGTTGTTTTTCTTGTTTCTCTTCATGGTAGCTAGTGTTTCAACTTGTTTTAGCTTGTAGAAATTTTTTTTAATTTATCGCTTGCCTTTCACAAGTGTTGCATTAGTTTTCCTACTTTTGCACCAATGATCGTTGTTGTAGCAACTCCCCTCACTTCATTTTCCTTCTATTTGACTAATTGTTGCACTTCATTCACATGAATTTACTTTCACTTACTCGAATCTACACTCAACTTCACACCATCTCTCATATCCTCCCATTTTCACACTTCCCTTGGGAAGATATGTGTTTCCCTTGGCCGGTTTTCATTTTGCCCAGCTGGCATTGTGCAATCCTAAGGCTCAATCCACAAGCTTGGCCTCTGGGATTTGTTGGCATTATGAGAAAAGTGTTGTCCTTGATGGCAACTCACACAGATGACAGAGCATAGTGCAGCAGGTCAGTAGCAAGGAATTGATGATCAGACCACAAAGAATGAAGAAAATAAGGTATACGTAGGTTCCTCTTAGTAAAGTCGTGTATACACGCAGGATCACCAATCAAAAGGCGCGTGTACGTATACACACACTTTCATGCAGAGAAAAGCGCGTACATGTGGGAAAGTTTATTTTTGGTCCATGGTATTTAGTCCGACATATTTGAACCTATGGTTTTGGTCCTTGGTATTGCATACAAAGTATTGAACCCTGGTATTGGGTCCCGAGTATTGGTTTTCAATGGTTTTGGACCATGGTTAAGAAAGGCCTAAGACTATAAAAAGGGAAGGAGATCATTTGGCAAGGGTATCGATTGAAGTATTGAATATCTGAAGAAGAGTAAGATCGAGAACACTGTGATTGGTTTATGGTGCATTGCTGAATCTGATCCAAGGAAGAACCTGAGTGCTAAAAGATGGATAAGTTCTATTGATGAATCAAGACCTTAAGGCTTGAATGGTAGTATCATTGTATGGTTTTTGATCTGTTATATTTGGCGCATGATTAGATCTCTAAATCTGATAAACTGGGTATAATTGATGTCTGAAACTTGAAAAGAGAAAAATTGCCTTGTATAGATCTGTACACAAGTTCGACGCAGCATAGGCGCGCATACACGCAGGTTCAGCAACTGAAGAAAGCATATACGTAGGTTGACTTTGATACAGCTACGTATGTATGCAGGTTTATACATAGTGAAGTAGCGTACGTCTCTTGAAATATGTTTTAGCTGCTTCTGTGTAGTACAGCAGTGTTCCAGGTTCAACATTGGTGTCTAGTTACTGGTATTATTTTCTGGTTACAGCATTCTGAGAAGTTATTGGTTGATTCAGTAATGTTTGTGGAAAGGAGATTGGTTGATGCACATATACTTGATGTTTGTTTGATGTTCATGGATCTAGTCTGAAAATTTATGAAACGTGATCCCTGGAAGAAAAGAGAAGGTTGTAGCCTTCTGTAGGTCAGCACCTACGTACTAGTATCTCAGCGAGTACAAGAGCTAAGGGGGTTATAGCTCCCTTCCAGAATAAGCTGGAGAACGAGAGAGGGTTGTAGCTCTCTGCAGGTTGCAGCCTGCATACTGGTAAAGGACTGCACCAGTACAGAATCATTGTAAAAAGAAGTTTCTAATTGAAAAAGATAGAGACAAATTGCAGCAAGTGGTTTTCACCCACATTGGATTTCCACCTTATATCTTTTGTTCTTGTGTGTGACTGTTTGCATTAATTTTCCTGTTCCTGGTTATTGTTTCTATGGTTCTGACACACAAATTTAGAATCAACATCTGAAGAATAATTAAATTACAAGTCTGTAAGTTATATGTTGTTTTCCTTCACTGAAGTTGCGTATATACGTTGATTTCTCTATCTAAAGTAGCATATACAAATCTGTGAAAGAATTGAAAAGAATTGTCTTAATAATACTAATTCACCCCCCCCCCCCCAGTATTATTTCCAACAATTGGTATCAGAGCAGGTCCTTCAGGAAAAGCTTGATCACTTGAAGGAAGATCTATCATCATGAGCTACTACGAAAAGAAAGCATCTATCAAGCCACCGATTTTTGATGGGAGAAACTTCGTCTATTGGAAGGTAAGAATCACTGCCTATCTTCAATCTCTTGGTACAGAAGTTTGGGATATTGTGGAAACAAGATACACATTTCCATCAGCAACTCCTACAGATGCAGCTGGCAAGAAGCAGTATGAAACAAATACAAAAGCTGTCAATACTCTATTAGGAAGTCTATCTCAATCAGAATTCGTTGTAGAAATTTCTCATTTCCTACCCCAGTTTTCAATTTCACCTTATTTCTCCCATAATAGTTAAATGCCCTTTCCCATATCCATACATTCAACAACTGAAAAATAAAAAATAAAATAAATAAAAATAATAATAATAAATAATAAAATAAAATAATAATATAATAATAATTATTAATTAATTAATTAATTAAAATTAAAAAATTAAAATAAAAAAAAAAAAATTGAAAACACAAATTTTGGAAATTTTACAGAATGCTGGAAAATGCAGAAATAAAAAAATCAACAAGTACAAATAGCCATTCAACACATTTAAACACAGTGATTTTTGGTCAAGAGGACCCTGGAAAAACCCCCTACAACTCTTGGGGAAAACCAGTTCGAGAGCTCTTTCTTATTTCTGGAAAATGCTTTTTTTACGGTGAGAAATATTCAGCAAAAAATTTAGCAAGCAAAATTTACAACTTATCTCGTTTTTCGTGCCCTGAAAAACTGTTGTACTGTTGTTGTACAAACTATTGTACGGACCTCGATTTCTGTGCAAAAAAATCAGTTGTACACCCTCGATTTCTGTGCAGAAAATCTGTTGTAGGCCCTTGATTTCTATGCAAAAAAATCTGTTGTACAGCCCTCGATATTGTGCAGAAAATCTGCTAAACGTTCTCTTGAAAATCGTGCCCAAAAATCTGCCTTTTACAGTGCGTTCACTCAGCTGTACGGATTTGCTAAACTGTATCCTTGGAATTTGTGCTAGGCTGTTGTCTCTTTCTCCTTCCTGTTCAGAAATCTTCCTTGCTCTCTTGCTCTCCTCTCAATCTTCTCATGAAAGAATGAATGACCTTTTCCTCCTTTTCCTCCTTTAATCTAACCCTAAGTGACTTTTTGGGAACCCCTAAATCCAATGGTTGAAATAGATTGAGATCTAGGGCTGAGATTAAATGCTCATTTAAATCTCACTTTTTATTTTTTAATTCACCCCACTTTAATAAAGACCCACTTAGTCATTTATTTTCAAAGTCACTTTTCCTTTCTAATTTTTCATTGACTTTATAAAAGTCACTTTAAAATTAGACTTAGTAACTTTATCACTTAAAGTCACTTTTAAATTAGATTTTGACTTTATAAAAATTATAAAGTCACTTTAGGAGAAAAATTAAAATCTTTTGGACACTTTTCCCTAGGCCAAAGATCAAAGCCTAAGGGAACCACCTGTCCTCCGGTACCAAATTTCAAAACTCCCTCTTACCGAGGAAGGTGTTCCTCACCACACCCATCTTGTCTCTGAAGTAGACATGCTTGCCCCGTGGTAAGGCTTTGGTAAGAATATCTGCAACCTGCTCATCAGTGGGAATGTACTCAAGCTTCATAGCTCCCTTCTGAACATAGTCTCTGATGAAATGATATTTGATCCCGATATGATTTGACCTGTCATGAAATACTGGATTCTCCGTGAGTTTAATGCAACTCTGATTATCACACTAAATCACTAAAGGTCTCAACGGCTGACCAAATAAGCCAAACAACATCTTGCGAAGCTAGATGGCCTCACAACTGTCTAGACTGGCTGCCATATACTCTGCTTCCGCTGAACTCAATGCTACTGACTGCTGCTTCCGGCTCAACCATGACACTACTGCCGAACCCAACCCAAAACAGCACCCTAAAGTGCTCTTCCTATCAGAAGCACAACTTGCCCAATTAGAATCAGTATAACCTGCCAATCTCACTCCATCCCCTTGCCTGTAGTCCAGACCATAATCCACTGTCCCCTGCAAGTACCGCAAAATGTGTTTTGCAGCCACCCAGTGAACCTTCCTAGGCTCACACATAAACTTATTCATTGTGTTGACTGCAAAACAAATATCTGGTCTAGTGTTGACCAAATACATCAAGGAACCAATCAGCTGCCTGTACAATGTGGGATCCACCAACTCGGAATTCGAAGCATGAAGCTTCTTCTAGTTGGTGATCATCAGTGTCGATAGGGGTTTACAATCCTCCATGTGAAATCTGCCAAGGATGTCCACAATATACTTCCCCTGCCCCAGGAAGAAATGCCCCTCCTCCTGCCACACCTTCAAACCCAAAAAGTAATGCATCAAGCCGATGTCCTTCATCTCAAACTTCGCCGCAAGATCTCTCTTACAATGCTCTATGAGTCTCTCTGCACCTGTAATGATTAAGTCATCCACATACAGCACCAGAATGAGAGGCTCATCACCTATCACATTATAGTAAAGGTTCGGATCTACCTCACTCTTTGTGAAACCCATCCCCTGCAAGTATGTATCTATCCTGGAGTACCAAGCTCTGGGAGCTTGCTTCAGGCCATAAAGGGCCTTCTTCAGTCTACACACATGGGACTCCTTCCCATGCACCTCAAAGCCCTGTGGCTGCTCGATGTATACCTCCTCCTGTATGAATCCATTGAGAAATGCAGTCTTCACATCCATCTAGTGGATCTTCCAACCCATCTCTGCTGCTATCAATATAATGGAGCAAATAGAAGTATATCGAGCCACGGGAGCGAAGGTCCCATCATAATCAACTCCCTCTACCTGGGAGAACCCTCTAGCCACAAACCTCGCTTTGAATTTCTCAATGCTACCATCTACAGCATGCTTTACCTTGTAAAGCCATCTAGAAGTAACCACGGACTTGCCCTCAAGCCTCGGCACCACCTCCCAAACATCATTCTTCATGATAGAAGAATACTCCTCCTGCATGACCTCTCTCCAGACCTGCTAGCTAGCTGCCTCATCATAGCTAGAAGGCTCAGAGTCAAGATGCTGGTAGCCATTGCCATATAGCTACAAAACCTCTCAGGTGGTCTACTCTCTCTGACCGGCCTCTTAGGCTCAGTAACAGATGTGGCATCTCTCAAGGTGTCCTGAAGCCACTTTGGGCTTCCTCTTCCCTGAGCATGCTTCTCCCATAGGAGAATGAAACTCCTCCTCCTCATCACCAGGAGCCTGAACTCCTGACTGCCTGTCTGCTGTCCTCCTGCCTGCACCTGAACCTGTAGAAGCTGAGGTACCGTGTGAACTATCCATCAGTGGACTCCCTAGTGAACTGCTCTGTGGACTGCTCTACATGCTGCCCGGAGCACCACCCCTCTGGCTCGTCGAGCCACTGCTCACTGACGGACCTGGCATCGTCATAGATGTACCTCCGGATCCTCCTGATCCTTACCCACTGGATCCGTGCGACTGACCCAACTGCTGCTGAGGGTCTGGCTGATCCAGATACTCTAACTCCCGTGATCTCCTAAAGGCCTTGTCCTCCTTGAACTTCACATCTCGCCTGACAACAACTTTTTTCTGTGTAGGAATGTAAATCCGAAAGGCCTTTGAGGTCTCATTGTAGCCCACAAAGATACCCTTCTCTGCGGTGGGCTCTAGTTTGGTCCTCTTCTCCTTGGGTATGTAGGAGTATGTAATGCACCCAAAGATACGAAGATGACCAATATCAGGCTTCTTCCCAGGAAAAGCCTCCTCCGGAGTCATGTGCCCCAAGGCACGATGTGGACTCCTGTTCTGCAAATAAACAGTTGCGTTGCAGGCCTCTGCCCACAAGAACAATGGCAACCCCTGATCATGTAGCATGGCTTTGGCAGCCCCTCCGATGGATCTGTTCTTCCTCTTCGCAACCCCGTTCTCCTGGGGGTTGTAAGGAACAGTGAACTCCCTCCTAATGCCTGCCTCTGCACAATAGTCAACAAACTCTCCAAGCATGTACTCTCCCCCATTGTCCGATCTCAGGGACTTGATCTTCCGACCTGTCTGTGTCTCCACAAGAGCTCTAAACTCCTGAAACCCCTTGAAGACCTCACTCTTGGTCTTCAAGAAATAAATCCAGGTCCTCTTGGAGTGATCATCAATGAATAAAACATAATACTCATATCCACTCAAGGAAACATGAGACATCCAACTGCTCACATCGGATTGAATCAAATCAGGTATCCCAGTCGCTCTGCTGTCACTGCTGGGAAAAGGGGATTTGGCAAACTTGCCCATCACACATCCTCTGCAAGTATCAAAGTGATCAGTACTGAAATCTGGCACACCTGTAGTGATCTCCTGCAAGGTCCTCAAGGCTCCATGATACATATGCCCCATCCTACGGTGCCAAATCTCACACAGCTCAGAACTGCTAGCTCTGCTGTCGATACTATTGCTTAATGCCAAAAGGGGCTGGAATGCAAACTTGTACACCTTTGCATGGCGTACACCTATCACTCTAGCTGAATCAGCAGGAGTGCCCCTGGGATACATCAACACCTGTCCTCCCCTGAACAATGCCTCATATCCTCTGTCCTCCAAAGCTGAGACGGATATGAGGTTCTTCTTCATCCCTGGCACATAAAGAACATTTGACACCTTCAAGGGAGGTTTGGACTCCTCTGAAATGTCAGTGTCCCCACACCGACTGCTCTAACAACTTTGTCATCACTGAGTACTACCTCCATATCAGTGCCACTCTTTGAAAGCTCTGAGAAGTATTCACAGACTCCTGTCATGTGACGTGAAGACCCACTGTCCACATACCAGATACCCAAAGATGCTCTGCTAATCGAGGGAAAAGCATGCTCCCTCTGAACTTGTGTGGCAGGTGATCCTGCACTAGAGGACTCACACGCAGTGAACCGAAACACCCGGTCAAAATGATCTACAAAGTCCTCAACTTTTGCTGAAGCTGCCACACTCTGGTTCTTCCCCTTCTTCTTCTTCTTCTCAGGACACACAATTGCATAGTGTCCCATCTTTTGACAATTCCAACACTTCACCTTGGAATAGTTCTTCTGTGGGTTACCCTATTTACCTTTACCTTTGCCTTTGCCCCCACCATTGCTTGTGGAAGCCTGCTTCTTCCCTTTGCCTTTCTTGCCTCTTGCCAACAGTGCTACATCCTCATCCTGCTCAACTGGCTTGGCTGCCCCAAGCTGACATTTCTTGATCTTTGTCTAAATGCAATCATCCCAAAACCTCTCCCATGTGGGAAGGGTCTCACGTGCACAAACCCCATCAACAAAGTTCATCCATGAAAGGGGGAGGCCATTCACTGCAATCCGCACCAACTCAGTGGGTGGAATGACCTCTCCAACTATTGCCAACTCATCTCTCACATTAGTAATCTTTGTGAGATATCCAGCTGCACTATCATTACACATCTTAATGGTCTTCAGCTTCTCCTTCAGGACCATTTTTCGGTTCTCATTGGTACTCTGGTAGAGATTGGACAATGTTGTCCACATCTCATGGGCATTCCTCTTTCCTCTCACATGAGGAATGCAATGGTCTTTGACTCCTTCTAGAATCAGTCTCTTACCCTTGTTGTTCTTTTTATTATACTCAGCCAACTTAGTAGCATCAGTAGTCACAACAACAGGGTTTTGTGTGGTATGCACCATGATGTCCCAGACTTCTGCGTCCTCAAAGATACTCTACATTCTCTCCTTCCAAACACTGTAATTTGTATGCCCATCCAACCTATCCTCCACCCTCAATCCCAATGACATCCTGCTGTCCTAAAACTGAAAAATAGCATTGCTGTAGTAAAGATAAAACTGCTGTTTGTGAAAAATCAGCTTGCTGGAATTTTCTGAGTGAAAAATCAGTAGGCTCTAATTTTCCTCCTTGCTGTCCCAAACTGCACTTCAACACTCAAGCTCTGATACCATGTAAAAATTTCTCATTTCCCACCTCGGTTTTGAGTTTCACCTTATTTCTCCAAAATAGTTAAATGCCCTTTCCCATATCCATACATTCAACAACTGAAAAAATAAATTTTGCTGAAAACACAAATTCTAGAAATTTTACAGAATGTTGGAAAATGCAGAAACAAAAAAATCAGCAGGTACAAACAACCATTCAACACATTTAAACATAGTGATTTTTGGTCAAGGTGACTCTGGAAAAACCCCCTACAACTCTTGGGGAAAACCAGTTCGAGAGCTCTTTCTTATTTCTGGAAAATGCTTTTTACAGTGAGAAATATTCAGCAAAAAATCAGCAAGCAAACTTTTACAATTTATCTCGTTTTCTGTGCCTCACAGCCAACTGGAAAATACTTGCAAACAGCAAAACAGGACAGCAATAAATGCTGTATGGCCTCCTCGATTTTTGTGCCCACTTTTAGCTTTAAATGTTGCTGTATGGCCTGCCTAAAAATGCGTGCCAAGCTGCCATAAATATTACGAACCTTGATTTGCATGCAGAAAAACCCAACAATATGCTATATGGATTTGCCTCGATTTGTGTGCCAAAGTACAACCACTTGCTGTACGGCCTTCCTTGGAAAATGTGCCAGCAAACAGCTCCTTGATTTCTGTGCAAACAGTTGTACGGATTTATAGAAAATCGTGCCAAAATCTGCCTTTCACCGTGTGCTAACTCAGCTGTATGGATTTGCTAAACTGCTGCCTTGGAATGTGTGCCAAGCTGCTGTCTCCTTCTCTCCCTGTCCAGAAATCTCCCTTGCTCTCTTGCTCTCCTTCTCTCAATCTGCTCATGAAAGAATGAATGACCTTTTCCTCCTTTAATCTAACCCTAAGTGACTTTTGGGTGATCCCTAAATCCAATGGTTGAAATAGATTGAGATCTAGGGCTGAGATTAAATGCTCATTTAAATCTAACTTTCTATTTTTTAGTTCACTCCACTTTAATAAAGACCCACTTAGTCATTTATTTCCAAAGTCACTTTTCCTTTCTAATTTTACATTGACTTTATTAAAGTCACTTTAAAATTAGACTTTAGTAACTTTATCACTTAAAGTCACTTTTAAATTAGATTTGACTTTATAAAATTATAAAGTCACTTTAGGAGAAAAATTAAATTCTTCTGGACACTTTTCCCTAGGCCAAAGGTCAAAGCCTTAGGGAACCACCTGTCCTCCGGTACCAAATTTCAACAGACATTCCTATGCCACCGGATTCCTCATCGCGCTTCCACAACCAATGATCATCTGAGTTTAAAGGCCCCCTGTTTGCTTGTTCCACCATATCCTTCACCGCCACAGCTGATTACTCTTTGCTGCCGTCTTGTCCTATTACCCTGTCATGCCCCTCTCTCGACCACATCCCTTCCTCTTAGCCATTGTTGTGTTCCTCCCTTCTGCATTGTACCCTTTTCAATTCTTCACCCATTAAACTGCGCAATCGCACAAACTAACCCTCGCTGCTCCACGACTTTGTCCGCTGTGCCTGCTCCTTGTCCACTGTGCTTCTTCCTGCTTCGACCCATGCTCATCCTAATACGACCTTCCAACCGCATCTCCTGTATCATCATTTCGGTCCTCAGGGTGTCCACCGACGTTCATTTGACTTGACTTGCTTTCGCTGGAGTCCTGTTCATCGTTTGATGCCAGATACAGTCCATAGTGAATGTCAACATTCAGTTTTTTTTTGGTTATCTATTAGTCGTCAGGGTTCCTGATCCCAACTCTTCGTTTTACCAATGTCCCTTGTGTATTATAATTATAATCTAAACTATCACATATACAAATCACGTAAGTTACATTAACCTCACATATATCATTTAATTACAACTTATATTAATTAATTAATTAATAATAATTTACATATATATATATAATTTTTTTTTTTTTTTTTTTGTATGGGTGGTTCACGAGGGTGGCTGCTACATCCACGAAAATCTGGGCAGAGCCACCCCGAAGGGAATCTTTTAATCCTGTCGTCCAGACACTAGCAGGGCTTAACCCCAAGGGCATCGAGGGAATTGACCCTGTGACTCCCAATCGGTGAGGTATTAACAATGGGGATATTCAACAGTTGAGCTACCCTTGGGGCTACTTTATAATTATAATTAATAAATAGTTAAGTTATATTAAATTAATATCTTTATAAAAAATATTATTGATTTTATTAAAAAAAGAGAGATCATAAAAAGTACAAAGTATATACGGAAGAAAGGTATTATAAAAATAATACCTATATAATAAAATATTAAAGGTAATATTATGGTAATGGAATCCATCATTGAAGAGAAGGTAAAAATGGAGTCTAATTCGAAGATAACTGATGGAGCGAACAAGATGGAAAGCCATCTCGTAAGGTACTATTTGATTTAATGCTATGCTTTGATTTCTTGAATAATATTTGGATAGGTTCATGCAGGGCTACTAGAACAAAAGTTGTAAGTACAAGTACAACTAGCATTCATGTGGTGGATGGAAATTCCAGAAAGAAGCATGATGAGAAAGAAGTAGCTATATGACGAAGGTTTGAGATATGTATCAAGAAGGCCACTTTCCATGGAGAAAGGAATGATATGACAAACTAAGAAGGAAAGTGATTGATGGTTGATGCCCGACAAAGAAGAAGCTCGACTGAATTTCATGACATCAAGGAAAGAAAGTGATCAAGCAGCTGAAGAACCCACAAGAAGAAGTTGCTGATGGACAAGGAGAGTCCCTAGTTGAGAGGGAGATCTGACAAGTCCCTAATTAAGAGGGAGCTTTGGCAAGTTCCTGGTTAGGGGGAGCTTGGGTACATTCCTTCACAGGAATGGGAATATCTTCCCTAGTTGAGAGGGAGAGGTAGGCACAACATTCTTGTCTTCACTTGGAAGAAATAATGGAGGATTTGGTAATCGCCTAGCATTTGATGCTCTTTGAGGATGTGTAGGGCATCCAAGATAAGAGTAGGCAAGAGGGCCGATATTCTTTGAGGGTTGGGAACCCAAGATAAGAATAGTCCTAGAAGGTCATACCTAGTGAACACCCGTGTGGGTATGTACCTTGAGAGACAATGATGAAGGTGTCTATAATCATTGGTTTTGCAAACATTGTGCTCTGATCTATTGAGAGATAGAGTTGTCAGTCAAGGCCTTGCTGTGGAAACAATGTTGGTTACTATGATGCTATAACAAATGGATTGCCAATCCGATTTCTCTTATGTGAATTCTTCAGCTTGAAAATGTCCAAACATTGTGTCATGATTTATGAATACCTCCCTAGTTAAGAGGGAGTGTTGAAGAAAGTGTAACTAGGTTCGGTCTTCATAAATGTAATTTTGATCTTTGTACTTGTAAAATAAAAGAATTATTATTTGTCATTATCAAGAATGAGTTTCTTGCCCATTTGATAGGTCAAGCAAATGTTTAAGTGCTTTTAGGAAAGTCAAAGAGTCAATGTAATTGTTGAACAATGAAGACCCATGTGGGCATGTTACACTATGTAAACATATGTATTAGAGTCAAAGAAATATGTCAAAGAAGATCCTCCAAAGCAAAGACAAGTCTACTCTTCAAGTTGGCTCAAGAAATGAATTTTTATGCACAAATGTCAAGTCGGCCTCACCAAGTGATCAAGTTGGCCTAAAAGGAGGGACATACTCCTATATATAGAGTAGTACGACCTCACCATTAGTCCATCAATCATCTCTGAAATCAGCGAGCAAGGAAGGACGAAAAAGAGGTGCGAGAAAGGAGCATTGAAGTGATTCTAGGGCAGCAAAGAAGAGGAAAAAGAAACCCAAGATAAGAATATCAATAGTCCTAGAAGGTCATACCAGTGAACACCCGGGTGGGTATGTACCTTGAGAGATAATGATGAAGGTGTCTATAATCATTGGTCTCGCAAACATTGTGCTCTGGTCTATTAAGAGATAGAGCTGTCAGCCAAGGCCTTGCTGTGGAAAGAATGTTGGTTACTATGATGCTGTAACAAATGGATTTCCAATCCGATTTCTCTTATGTGAATTCTTCAGATTGTAATTGTCCAAACACCTTGTCATGATTTATGAATACCTCCCTAGTTAAGAGGGAGTGTTGAAGAAAGTGTCACTAGGTTCAGTCTTCATAAATGTAATTTTGATCTTTGTACTTGTAAAAGAAAAGAATTATTATTTTTGTCATTATCAAGAATGGGTTTTTTTCCCATTTGATGGGTCAAGCAAATGTTTAAGTGCTTCTAGGAAAGTCAAAGAGTCAATGCAATTGTTGAACAATGAAGACCCATGTGGGCATGTTACACTGTAAACATATGTATTAGAGTCAAAGAAATATGTGAAAGAAGATCCTCCAAAGCATAGACAAGTCTACTCTTCAAGTTGGCTCAAGAAATGAATTTTTATGCACAAATGTCAAGTCAGCCTCACCAAGTTATCAAGTTGGCCTAAAAGGAGGGACAAACTCCTATATATAGAGTAGTACAACCTCACCATTAGTTCATCAATCATCTCTGAAATCAGCGAGCAAGGAAGGACGAAAAAGAGGTGCGAAAAAGGAGCATTGAAGTGATTCTAGGGCAGCGAAGAAGAGGAAAAAGAAACCGAGTTTGGAGGGACTGTTTTTGGGCCTAGTTTTGCCACACATGCGAAGAAAGGAGGGCTGTTCTGCAGTCACATCAGATCCACAAGCGCAGCAACATAATAAAGTTCGATTGGGCCAAAGAGAGGCTCCAAATAGGCCTCCATCTCCAGCGAAGTAGATGCCATCTCAAGTGAAGGAAGGGAGAAGCAAAAGGAGGTCAATTACAAGCCTAAATCAGCCACACGTGTGAGAATCCAGACCTGCAGTAGGGTTTAGAGGATCTGCCTCTAAATCAGAAGTATACCTCATGGAAGAGCCTCACTATCTAGCCTTAGTATCACAAAGAAGGAAGACTATCAAGCGAGGAAGAGAAGACAATAAGGACACCAAAGAATAGGTCTCTAAGGAGATCTAGGGTTTCTGCGATTGCCGCAAAAAGAGCTGTCAGTTCCTGGAAGTAGTGTGAAGGAAGGAGGCATTGATTGAAGGATAAAAAGAAGAGAGACTTTGTCTTGTGCTTGGAGGATCAACTGGTCAGGGGTCTAGGGTTTGGCATTTGTCAATTGAAGCTTCAATAAGAGAAATTTGCAGAAGGGTTTTCCTCTCTAGGAGAGAGAGGTTTTGCCTTGGCTGAGAGTCAACATCTTGTGTTCTTGTCTCTTTTGTTTTGGTAACTATTTGATGAAGTAAGAGAACTCACACTGATAATAATAATAGAAGATTGTCCTAATAAGAAAAGTGAAAAGTACTTCACAGATTGTTATCATTGTCAAAAGAATCTCACTATACATAGATGCCCTAGATTCTTCAACATTAACAACTCTGGTTATACAAGTTATATCACAATCACATACTTGACCAACAACAAAAGATCAAGTTTACTTCACAGGTACAATTTGCCCTTAATGAAAAACAATTGGAAAATTTCAAGTATCTGGTTAACTTACAAATATTGTATGTTTGAATTAGCTACTAAATATCTGCATTGATGTTAGTCTTTTTTGAAAACAGCCTAGGAAGCAACATTGTGAAATTGAAAATATTTGTGTCACCAGATAGGTGGCCCTGCTCAAATTTCTTCTGATCAATTATAACGGAGACAAGAGTGCAAGATGCTTATTATATGAAAGCGTAATACATGGTATTGAGTTAAAATTAATTAGCTTCGAGTTTGATGATAGGTGGAGGGAGTTAGAACTCCATTCATAATATACAGCATCATATTCATTTTTCTTTAGTAGAAAGGGTTTTTAGATTTCCCAACTCTATTGGATTCCTCTATATTTTATTATGACCTTCATATATCTTACATGAACATCAAGGATATGGGCAAGATGTTTCATATTCTGTCATGCTTAGATTGGAAACTAATTTATCTTTACAGGTCATCAAACACTTCGATGGATGCAAAGCAGATTTAGTAGTCTGTGATGGAGCTCCTGATGGTAAAAGAAACAGGACTATCAACTTGTTTTTCTTTCTTTAGCAGAACTCATACTATTTTGATGCAACTGTTCATGAGAGGATTTAACATTTGATATGTAAAGCAGTATTGGTCTGTTATTTGTGCAGTTACTGGACTTCATGACATGGATGAGTTTGTACAATCACAACTAATTCTAGCGGTGAGAATTAGTCCTTGAATCAATCCTCTGCAATCATTTGCTTTTGTACACTTTTCACTCTTTTCTTGGTTTATCTTTGTACTTGCGCAAACACAATTTTTTTCCAAACAGAAGTTAGGCACTAGTTATTTTATTCAAGTTATGCCCTTCCGCAAATTAGGTGGTGAAATTCTGGAGAACCTAGAGTTATACCAGGATCCAGGTGTATTGTAGCTTTTGGCCCAATAGGTGAGATATCAACTGTGGCAGTAGGACAAGTTCAAGATTAAAATGATGATAGACATTCTGACCATGTGTTGGCAATTAATGGGGCAGCAACAATAGTTCTGTAGAAAAAGGTTCCAAATGGATCGACAACAATCACAGGTGCCTAGATATATCCTACTTGTGACTTAACAACTGGTTTTCAAGCTGGATACAAATAGTACCATACCTCACCTTGGTTCTTGGCACATGGATTGAATTATGATGAGTTGAATCAATGTTACATTTATCATTATCGGCAATTTATTGCTGGGGGTCCAAAATTTAAGTTATTAGCAATATCATGGAAAATATCAGAAATTATTGGGAAAAAAAAATACAAAAATAATAATTTTTTTAACTTCTAAAGCAACAGCAACATCAAACAAACAGATTGCTACATAAATATGAAGATAAAATCAATATATGTATAAGATGTCAAGTGATACAACAGTGATCCATATTGAAATCTGATATTTGTCGAGTCATAAGATCTGACATAATGATACAAAATCATATCAAAACAAAAATAAATGTATTTCATGAAATGAATCATGGCAATGAAAATAATGGATTTCCCCTTGTTTGCTTAATGGAAAATGGTCACAACATCTTCAACAATGTTATAAGAACTGGAACATAGATTGGTGATCCAAAAACTACATAAAATATTCAAATTTTGAAAAGAACGTATAATTCATGTGTATTCATATGAATCCAAATTATTATACACAAATACACAAAATTTCTCTGTATATAGCAAGTAAGGGTGCATATAACCAAAATTGCCCCAAGTGCAATCCATCTTTGAATCAAAATAGATCAATAGAGAGGTTCTAAATCGCCTCTAGACTCCAAAGAAAATCATGCTACAACAAATAGCTACATAACATCAAAATCATTATCTATATTGGGATCCTCCTCATCAAGATCACCCTCTAAGCATTAACATAAGATAGAAAAATATTAACATCCTAATCAATGATTTTGCTTAAGTGTACATTTTTACCAAGGTCAGCATAAAGGGGTTTGACAATAAATGCCACCAACATCGGGGTACATATAGGGCTTGGCTCTCTTGATCAAATGTCAATTCCATACTCTCAGACACCACAAAATCCGAAAGAGACGTTGTAGTCCTACCAATCTTGAAATCCTGAAAAATATTAAGTTTGCTGAATTGTGTATGAGATCTAAAATTCTACTTCTCCATATGAAATCCAATGAGGGTGAAACTACTCTCAAACATCCTGAAACAATTAATGACAATGTTAGAAATTTAAGTAAAAGGATGTGTTACCCACCAAAAGTGGGTGACCCCTAGGAGAAGCTTTGCTCCTATTCATCTCTTCCAGCCAGTCGCGAGCAGCTCTTGAGAGCCACTTTGTAGCCGATGTGACCTGCCATTCATATCTCTGCCACATGCATCAGTCATACGTTTCCTCGCCCATTTGTCAAGAGCACATGTTGAAAGTTGGGCTTCTAATAAAAAGGTACTTTAGTCATATTGCAATTGGGTGGTTATGCTTGTTTGTATTTGGGCGTTTTGACATGGATTATGGGGTGACTAAGGGTTTAAGTCGTAGTCTTGTTCCTCACCTTAAATGGGGGGTTAATTTTCAATCCTAGTCCAATTGGACCTCCCCTAATGGCCCATGGCTTTAGGAAGGGGGCACTACTTGGGAAGCCATGATCGAGATAATGTAGCTCCATCTATTCCTATTGCATACTTATCACTTTCCATCTTACATTATGAGCCTTTATTCCACTTCAGGACAAAAAGTTATTTGAGGTTAGAAGGATGAGTTTCCTCAGAGATCATATTTGATTATAGAGGTCAGATGACTAAGGAAAATTTGAAGATTTAGAAGATTTGTTTGAGATCTAGCCCCCCCAAAAAGCCGAATCGCTGTTGTTGTTTGAGAAGCCTTAGACATGACCTCATTCAAAAACATCTTTGCAATAAGAGGCTTGTTAACTTACCTTAAGAAGACTGAACTAAGATAGGTCGAGGATCTAATCTATTCTAAGAAAATCTTGATGTATCTATTATGTGTTTGGATCAAAGTTTCATAAACCATGGAGCAAACCTTGTGATGCCTTGTCTTAATAAAATCCTAAATATGCTAAGGTCGAGAAGTTGAGTCTTCATGTTTGAAGAAGTCTTGTGGTGAAGCTGTACCTATAAGAAGTCCAAGAATGTTAAAATTGGCAAATAGGTGTATTATCCCCAATTTTGTGAGCTTGGGAATTTTGCCCAATTTTGGTAAAATATTAATTAAAAGGGGCAAATATTATTTTGGAGAAAAGTGACAAGTATTATTTTATTGGAGATTGGCGACAAATTATTAATTTATTAAAATGAAGGAGAAAGTCATTTAGTGGAAAATGACCGCCACCAATAAAATAATAATTAAAGGGGAGTCTAGAAGCATGGGGGAGAAATTATAAAAGGAGGAGGGACTCATTTGTTAATCATCTTTTGACTATTACACTTCACATTACATCTTCTCTTGGAGTTGCTTAGCACAAGAAGAGAAGTGTTGTTTAGCACAAGAGTTCCAAGTGGAATTCCACCCTCATTTTGGAGAACTTCGAGTGTCTCCCTAATGAGGAAATTGTGAGAATTTAGAGACCCAAATCCTCTACTGCAACAAACTGATATTACTTCTCCTACTTGTTAATTCATGCAAGTTATTGACTGTGTTACACTGTAAATATCGAAGTAAGTACGACTGCAACCTTCACTAACTAAATTATTTGTGGAAACAAGAACCGAGCAAGAAGAAATAACCACACACAATTGACATTGTTGTTTTTGGACAAATGTCCCCGGAAAAACCCAATGCGGTAAAACCGGTGCAACAACTGAGGGTTTGTATTATTATGCAGTAGTTTCCGAATATAATCTTTGGATGCCTCACTGGCTATCTGATGCAAAGAATCTAACTGGTAGAGAATTAATGAGAAATAACTAACACTATCACTGGAAATTTGACATTGATCTAGCCACTGAATAACTAGCCCCAAGCTACCTCTGCGTAGTCATTGTGCTGCTTTGCGTCACACCTTCTGGGGATTGCATCACTCCTTCTGGATGATCGATCCGTTGGCTAGATGCTCTATCCTCTGGCCCTCCGGTCTCACACCCTGGATCCTAACACTGGATCTAATATGTTGCTTAGCAAAATCACGAATCTCCTCAAGGGCTCTGCGCTGCCTCAGCGCGGCTTTATGTTGCCCAACGTGGCTCTACGTTGCCCCTTCTGGATCTTTCTCTGCCTCCTCTGCAATGTATCCCCGGATCAGGAAACTCTCCAACCGGAAAACTATCCTTGCCCCTCACTGCAAGAAATCTCCTCGATGACTTCTCTGGCAACTGCTGCACTGCACTCTTGAGAAATTGGTCTCTTGATCTCACTTGATGTGTCTTCGAAATGGCCATCAAAGTCCTTATAATCTTCTCGTTGAGTAATTAACGACCCAGATTAAATTTTAATCAACGACTTAGATCATATTGACTCGATCTCCATCTTCTTGTAGAAGATTCACACCCAATTTTATTAATACCCTTTAATTATTTTGATTTTCTAAGTTTATACTTAGGCATCCATCAAAAATAATTAATTATTTTAATAAAAATGTCTTTGGGTGGAATTTCCCAAAATGGTTTCTAGGTATTCTGGAATACCTGCGTCCTAGCCTTCCTGCAAATTTTGAGGCTTAGAGCACATTCGATACTACTAGAAATCCACAAAAAATTGGGGAGTAAAATTCAGGATTTCCACAGAGCTTTATTGCAAGTGTTCACCCAGTTTTGCACACTTCCTAGGCGTAAAGGTAGTTTGTGGAGCTCAAATTTCTTTAGCTAGAATGAATCGGGAGATCCGGTGATTTCCAAAGAGATTTCCTAACTTGAGACCGAAATTTTGGTTGTGTTTTGCAAGGCAAAAGTCTTGGCCATTTGGTGGGCTGAATTTGTCCATTCTGACAATGTGTAGGGGAAGAGGGAAACTAATTTCCAAAGGAGATTGGCTAGAGGAGAAGGTAGGTTTTGGGGGGGATTTTGTGTGGAATTTTAGTGGCATTACAATAGGGGATTTGGGAGTTTTTGGAGCATTATTTCTCAGCAGTGCATGTAGCCAACCATGGGGCCACTCACACTATTTGATGGGGCTCTCTTGTCATTTGGAATCATCCCAAACTTTTTCTGGGTTTTTGTGGGTATTTGGAGAGGAGTCTATGGCTGCATTTTCAACATGATTTGGGCAATATTCAAACCATAAATCCAATTTCTTTCAATAATGTGTTTTACTAGCTAGCTGGCAATTTGCACCCCTTGGTGGGTTGCTTGGAGAGTTGGTTTGGGGCCAATCCCTTTTTTGGTTTTGTTGGCCTTGATGAGAAAGTGCACCAACTAATTTATCAGAGTTTTTTGAGCACTTCTGAGGGAAGATTTTCCATTTCCTATCTGGAGCAATAATAGAAATTTATTGGGTCAGCGCAAAAATTGGAGAGGAGCTTCTACAACACTTGGGCTTCATTATTATCACCTGAGTTTTGCCTTGCTTGCTTGTAACAAGCCCAGGTTCTACTATGACCATCTATTGTACCCATTTTGCTCATATTAATAAAATGGCTTAGAGCTTGATTCATATTTTTGGAGTTTAATTCATGTGCTTGCATGTTTTTGAGATTGCAATTTGTAGTTAGTTCATAGTCTTTGTTATTTCTTGTTATTTCCTATTAGGAATATTACAGTGGTATCAAAGCATGATCTTGCTTGCGCAAATGTGGGGTAGCCAACAAGATCATGGAATATTTGAGCATGTATGCATAGTGACAGGTGAAACCATAGACAATCCCATGGCTCACGGAAGATTCAATACGCAGGAATTCTAGGGTGGAATCCGCTGGAACAATGAGAGGTTGGTGCAATTGAGGAAGGTGATGGATTAGATCCATCCTCATCCTTACAGGAGAGACACTAGAGGTGCACAGGCCGTGGGGGTGAAACCAACTACACTATGTGGGGAAAGTCGGTAGAATCAGGGCACCAAATTTCCTCAAAAGGAGTAGACAAGACAGGGACAGTTAGAGGGTAAGACCATGAGGCGCTTTTGCTGGAGGAGACTTGGATTTATATATCAGGAGCCTGAGGTGGAGGTTGAGCATGAGGTTGTGGGCACACAAGAGTGTGAGGAGCATGTCGATGTGTCTAGTGTGAGCAAGAGTCACACTTGTTGGAGATCCCTTTGGTAGATCCGGTTGACACCCTAGTGGAGAGAGTAGAGCATACACTGAGAGGGCCATCTGTTGATGAGATCTCGTCCATTGTTGTGGGATCCATTGATGAGGTGTCTAGGGCCATGTTTGAGTTTTCAGGTGATAGTAACCCATAAGAGATTGGTGAGGTGCCCAAAGACTCGTCCAACAATGAAGTGCCAACAGGCGCAAAGTTATCCAGAGTCGTGACAGAGTTTCTAGATGGTAGCTACTTATCGCTGATTGTTGAGGATGTTATCCATGATGAGCTATCTATAGAGGGGCATTTGGTGGCTCATATTAAGCCCATGGTGGAGGAGGATGAGCCGACATCCTTGGAGTTAGCCATCGATGAGGAGCAGTCAGGTGCATCGACAACTAGTAGAGTTGTCATACTTTCAGACAACAGTCCCCTTCAGGCATACATCGATGAGGCTTGTTGCATTGTTAGACCGCCTCTGCATGTTGGTGAGAGAGGTCACATTACCTAGGTAGATTACATGGATTGGCCAGACTAGCGAGATGAGGCGACACGAGTTGCACGGGGTGCAACATTCACAGGATGGAGGACTTGTTCCGTGAATGGTTGTTCGTGCATTCGATCCTTCTCTCGGGGTTGGATGGTGAAAGATATTGAATTGGTAACCGGTGGAGCTAGCTAGGAGGTTAGATGCATCCATGGCCATAGTTCGGTAGACGCTGTGGATGACCAGAGGGGCTTGAAGGCCAGACTGTTGTCGGGATCCAGGTGGATTTTCCATCACATCGTGGAGTCGGTAGGTGATGGTAGTGGTTGCGTGGTGGACTCGGTGGTTGGGTGCAGTGTTGTGCGGGAGCGCCCTATCCCCTCGAACCCGCTCCCGAATCACGCTCCGCTTTGGAGCGGATAGGGAGCAACCTCGTGAGCATGCTCCCGAAATCACTCCCTTCCCTTAAAAAAATTTCCTCTCCTTGGTTTTTTGGGAGAGATTTAGGGAACAGTCGGGAGTGATTCCTCCTTGACCACTCCCTTTCGCCCTGGGAGTGAAAATTTAAAAGAGGGAGTGGTCGAGGAGTGATCGCTTCCCGTTTTAAATTTTCGTTCCCGTCAGTGGGTGAAAAGGTTGTGCGGCGCATGGGGAGGGTCGACTGGTAGACGAAGAGGGTTGGGTGGTGGACGGGGAGGAAAGGGAGGGAAGAAGAGGGGGAAAAGGTTAAAAGGCCCTCTCCCCTCCCATTATTTACTGTTTGTCTTTGTTGGAGAGAGCAAGAGAGAGTTTGGAGCTTGGAGAGAGCAAGAGAGAGGAGCTTGGAGCTTGAGTTGAGGAGGGAGATTGAAGGAGCTTGAGGAGCTTGCAAGGGAGATTGGAGCTTGGGATTGAAGGCCAAAGAGGTAGGATGTACACTCTAATCTAGCATTTTTGTTTTTTATTTGTTCATTGCTAAATAAAAATGTTCTCTTTTCTCTTTCACATTCCTATTCCTCCCTTTTTTGCAGACTCAAAACTTCAAACATCATGGCTATATGGCTTGGCATTTTCTTCTTGTTGGTCCCTTTTCTTGTTATTATGGTGTTGGAGAGTAGGAGGGTTGATCATGATGAAGAGGATGAGGAAGTGGGTTATAGCGGATTTGATGAAAACCCTGGAGAGGAGTACCTTGGTGAGGAGGAAGAGAGTGGAGATGATGAGGGAACAAAAAGTAAACAAGACCAAACCCCATTGTGGAAATATGTTTCCAGGCCTGAAGCAGGGAAAGGGGGTGGAACCACTAAATTTACATGCCCCCATTGCTAAAACACTTACACAGGTTCATGCACTTGTGCTAGAAGGCACCTCTATGGGAAAAGGCTATGGGATGGTTTCTCTATACACGTGGGTTTTTGCTATAAATGATGCCCCCAAAGGATACAAGAGCCCTGGGTATGACAAAGTCAGAACCGTTGGACTTGATCATGAAAAAGAAAAAATAGCACATTCTTTGAGTAAAATGACAAATTCTTGGAATGAGCATGGGGAGTCCATTGTATCTGATTAATGGACAAATGTAAAAGGCAAGCCATTGATAAGTGTTCTTGTTGTGTCTGTTAATGGTGCCATCTTCCTTTCAACATATGATTACTTACACAAGTTCAAGACCACCATCAACATTGTAGGACCGTTACTTGAAACAATTGAACGTATTGGGCCATACAATGTCATCCAAGTCATCATTGATAATGCTGCTAACTGTAAGGCAGTGGGAGCAATTACTGAGGATAAATACCCTAACGTATTTTGGTCTGGGTGTTTGGTTCACACAATGACCCTTTTGATGCATGATATATTAAGAACAAAAACCATCAATACAAATTGATAGGTGATTTGTAGAAGAGGCAAAAAAATGATAAATTTATTACAAATCATAGCAATACCCATGGACTTTTCCACAGTCACTCAAGATTGGAGCTATTGAAGATTGCGAAGGCTAGATTTGCTAGCTATTACCTCACCTTTAGGCGCCTTTTGAAGGTAAGAGAGTCATTGGGTAGCATGGTATCAAGTCAACATTGGCAGGTATTAAAGGACAGGGCTCCAAATGCACTTGACAAACAAGGTTTTGAATAGGTGGAGGAGACCTCTCTTGATGGTTTGTTTTGGGCACGTGTGAGGGAAGTATTGTAGATATAGATAAACCAGTGATTGGGGAGGTGTATGAGCAGATGGATAGCATGTTGGGGCAAATAAAAGATATTGTTCAGGAAAATGATCGCAATTTGTATACAATGGTTCATAATTGTGTGTGTGTACGGTGGAATAAACTTAATGTTCCACTACATGCCCTGGCGTATATCCTTATGCCAAAATCTTGGTTGGGCCAACTTGCACCTAGGGGCGGTGTTAGGATCAAACCCCATACAGATCCAGAGGTATCTAAAGGATATATGGAAACATTAGACAAGTTGGTACCTAGCAAGGAGGAGTGTGCTAATTTGCGTCTTGAATTAGGCAGATACTTCAGTTGCACTGGTTTGTTTGGTTCTTTGCGTGCAATGGAAGATAGAGACAAATTTGAGAGCATGCTCTCACATGGTGGGAAGCATATGGCAGCATGGGACTTTTGCCAAAATTTGCAAAAAAAGTTCTCTCACTGGTTGTAAATACTTCTTCTGCAGAGGGGTGTTGGAGCACCTACAACTTCATACATAATGTGAGAAGAAATAGACTCAATGAAAACCG
The DNA here is from genome assembly GCA_000404065.3 of Pinus taeda. Lineage (NCBI taxonomy): Eukaryota > Viridiplantae > Streptophyta > Pinopsida > Pinales > Pinaceae > Pinus > Pinus taeda. Next base: position 85,054 of record APFE030572145.1, read on the forward strand.
AGCAAAAAGCTTGGTTTATGTGCACTACAACTTGAGGTTGTTGAGTCATTATTGTGATCGGGCTTATGAGGATCCAACATATAAAATTTGGGACAACAACCTAGAGGACGATAATTTGGAGGATGGCACTATACATCTTGAAGAATTGGAAGCAAAACTTTTGAGAGATGATGATGAAGCAACAACAACCATGCCACCCCCACCATCTAGTTTCAGTGCCAGTGCTCGAGTTCCAACTATTGTTCCTTTGCTAGCGCCGCCTCCATCTACATCCTCATGTGGAGGGCATGTGCCTTCTGATTATGGTCGTGCGACTATGCGAAAGGAGACTCCTAGAAGATCACCACGACCTGCTAAGAAATCAAACATTTCTCATGGCAAGAGGCCCAAGAATTAGCAATAGATAATAGATTTACTTGTCTTTTCTAGTTTCTAGTCATTTTTATAATTGTTGACTCTTTCATATTTATTATGATACTTTTTGTCAACAGTATATGACAATTTAAATTTGAAGTTGGCAATTATAACTCATTGGTAATGAATTATGAATATGATGCTTCATGAAAGTTGAAAGTTGTTTCATTTCATTTCATGGTAGATATTCTTTGTTGTAATGGTTACATTTGGCTTACAAGTACAACTTTTGTGATCAATGATGATAAATGTTATATATTGAATTTTGAAAGCTTGAAACTTTAAGATTGATGAATCATGAGACACAATATGTTGTATGTTACTAACTTGTGGACATGGTTGATGAAGATTATAACTTCTAGATGATTGATGTTATATGGTTCAATGTATGTTTTTATGCTTTTTATATCTAACTCATCATTCTATAGGGTTTTATTGACATATATGCATCAAAATATAAAAGAATATATTATATAAAAATTCGCTCCCTGATTCGCTCCCAGACCAAGAGCTTCTGAAAATGTCGCTCCCGCTGTTGCTCCCCATTTTGGCCTCCACTTCCAATTAACCTTGGTTGGGCACACACACCTTTTCATATCCCCTTCAGAATTCCTGACAACACTAGTGACAGGATGGATTGACAGGGGAGCAGGTAAATTTCATGAGTTGTCATGGCACGTTGGGCATATATGGGATTGTAGGGTGATTAGCCTACTATGGCAGGGGTTGGTAGGAGGAGGTGGCATCAGTAAGCCATCAGATAGGGTATTGTATGGAGACGGTACTCTCTCACTGGTATATTGGACACAGGGGCTAGGATAGGCTTATTAGTGTCATTCACATTAGCATGTGAGGAGTTAGGCTGCTCAGGTTTATTTGGACAGATGAGGAGATGTAGCTTACATTGTGGAGGGCTTACAAGCAGAGTGGTGGATGTGTTGGCACATGCGAGATGACATATGATACAGGGTGGTACAACAATAGAAGTGGTACCCAAGGGTGCATAGAGATTTGCTGCAAAGCCCATTCTTATGCAGAGGGATGCGACCTGATGTATATAGACCCAATTTTAGACCCTAACATCCAATGTTGTATAGGGGTATGCAGTGATGCGCAACAGTATGCAGAGGAGCACGAAGGTGTGTAGTGGTGTGTATTTGTGTGCAGGGTTGCATTGTTGTGTTACGTGTAGGAGGAGTGGTTCACATCATAGTGCATTACCTCATAGAGTGATGGACACATCGATACAGGGGGATACCAGTTGATCTAGGATGATGCAACATGATGTAGCAGGGTTTGACGGTGCACAAAGATATGTCACTGGGTGTAGTTGTATGTCGGGGGAGACTAGGTACATGGTTATATGCAGTAGTGTGCAGGGCTGCACTGTAGACTGAGGGAGTGCTATTAGTAGGGAGATTCCTTGACGAGGATGTTAGGCATGCCATTGGGATGGACATACCCAGGTTGGGAGAGTGGATCGGTAACGGGACGAGCTAAGGGCGTCCACACAGGTTCTTGATCACAGCCATTGGAACCCATGCATCTTCCACTCGTTGGCACCACGTGTAGTTGAGGGAAGCCTTGTTGTGTTCAATCTAGACTCACAGTGTGGATATCAGGATTTGGGGGATTTGCCTAAGACAATACTATGAGATTTAGTTCCTCAGGGGCATGATAACTATTCTCTAGGGGAGGAGCAGGGTCAGTGCACTAGTTGATAGACACAGGCTGGGGATGAGGTGATCTTCTATAGGGGTGGCATACTGTTCATCACCAAGCCTACACCTAGGGAGCTGGTCACAGAGGAGACATGTGCTGCTCTTTCCACAAGGCATGTCGGGATCTTGCATGAGCTAAGGATACCATGTATGACTGAGGCAATTTTCCAATGGGTGTCCAGGCTCCAGACATTGTATTGGCACATTATTGAGAGGGTGGATGGTAGACTTAGTGGTGATGGTTGGCAGGAGTAGGATGGATCCACATACACTGAGTTGATTGCGAGAATTAGATACCCATCTATTGGCTACATCAGGGGGTAGCTATTTGGCACGTGTGGTTTCTAGTGGTCATTAGTACTACACAGTGGCAGAAACAGGGTCGTATAACATGCATCAGATTTGTTCATGATATATGTAGCGTATATATTGATTGCATGCAGGGACTAGAGATGAGGCACAGATGGATTCCAACAGTTGTCAAAGCTATGCCGCAACAGATCTGGCTATGTGATCTCGGGATTCAATTGGTTGATAGATCACTCTGTCTCTTGATGTGGGGAGTAATGGCAGAGAGTGATCTATCTCACTCTTGGGTTGATTTTAGGGGGTTCGCGGAGGACTTCATCATATGGCGAGGTAGGATTCCTTGTTGCTACACATGTTTGAAGTTAGCTTTGGATGGGTAGGCTTTGGCATCATGGAGATGTCTGTGGAGAATGTATTTGGCCTTTATCAGTATTTCACCATTAGGTTCCAGGAGAGGAGGATATGGTATGCGCACGATGGGTAGTCAAATGCTATCAAAGTGGCACAACTTCAACATGGTGGCATTTTTTTTAGATTAGCATGGGACCCTGGTATCCAGGGATTCATTTATCACGGGATGGTGTATGGATTCAGGGTGACTCAATGGCACATTTGGACCTCGGTATTGTTTGCAATGATAGTTTCGCCCAACAGATAGTGGAGGCACTTGTTTAGACATTGCTTGAGGATAAGCAATTTTTGGTGGGGAGGACTGTAATATCCCCAATTTTGTGAGCTTGGGAATTTTGCCCAATTTTGGTAAAATATTAATTAAAAGTGGCAAATATTATTTTGGAGAAAGGTGACAAGTATTATTTTATTGGATATTGGCGACAAATTATTAATTTATTAAAATGAAGGAAAAAGTCATTTAGTGGAAAATGACCCCCACTAATAAAATAATTAAAAGGGGAGTCTAGAAGCATTGGGAGAAAATATAAAAGGAGGGATTCATTTGTTAATCATCTTTTGACTATTACACTTCACATTACATCTTCTCTTGGAGCTATTTAGCACAAGAAGAGAAGTGTTGTTTAGCACAGTAGTTCCAAGTGGAATTCCACCCTCATTTCAGAGAACTTCGAGTGTCTCCCTAGTGAGGAAATTTGGGGAGTCCAATTTAGGATTTCCATAGAGCTTTATTGAAGGTGTTCACCCATTTTTGTGCACTTCCTAAGCGTAGAGGCATTTTGTGGAGCTCAAATTTCTTTAGTTAGAATGAATCGTGAGATCCAATGATTTGTAGAGAGATTTCTTACCTTGAGATTGGAATCTTGGTTGTGTTTTGCAAGGAAAAATTCTTGGCCATTTGGTGGGTCATACTTCTCCATTCTGGCAATGCGCAAAGCTCACTAGAGAAAGCTTGAGTAGGGGAAGAGGGAAACTAATTTCCAAAGGAGATTGGCTGGAGGAGAAGGTAGATTCCAGAGGGGATTTTGTGTGGAATTTTAATGGCTTTACAATAGAGGATTTGGGAGTTTTTGGAGCATTATTTTTATGCAGTGCGTGTAGCCAGCTAGATGGCCACTCACACTATTTGGTGGGTTGTTTCGTCACTCATAATTAACCCAAACCTTTTCTGGGTTTTTGTGGGTATTTGGAGAGGATTCTATGGCTGTATTTTTAGCATGATTCAAACAATATTTAGACCAGAAATCCACATTCTTTCAGCAGTGCGTTTACTAGTTAGCTGACAATTTGCACCCCTTTTTGGGTTTCTTGGAGAGTTGGTTTGGGGCCAATTCCTTTTTGGGTTTTGTTGGCCTTGTTGAGAAAGTGCACTAGCTAATTTATCAGAGTTTTTGAGCACTTATGAGGGCAAATTCTGATTTCCTATTTGGCGGCAACAATTTTTTTTTTATTGGGTCAGTGCAAAAATTGGGGAGGAGCTTCTACAACACTTGGGCTTCAATATTATCACCTGAGCTTTGCCTTGCTTGCTTGTAGCAAGCCCAAGTTCTATTGTTACCATCTATTGTAACCGTTCTGCTCATATTAATAAAATGGCTCAGAGCTTGGTTCATATTTCTGGTGTTTAATTCATGTGCTTGCATGTTTTTGAGATTGCAATTTGTAGTTAGTTCATAGTCTCTGTTATTTCTTGTATTTTCCTATTAGGAATATTACACTAGGGTCAAATTCCACTATTGGACAACTCATTTGATGGAGATGATTATTGCATTGAATTCCTCTATTCGAGAGGACCAAATTAGACCTAAAGATCGTTAAATTTGGAGAAGCAAAAATGTTCTTTTGAATTTATTCTCACACGTGCAAGTTGTCAAGGTCGGCTGCATCATCATGTAGGCTCATGAAGCCCAATGGACATGTCTCTTCACCCTCATTGACTTGTATAAATATAAGTGATCTCTCACCTCGTTTGGCATCATTATCACTCACATTCTTGTCTCTTCTCTCATTGGTTTGTATAAATATTGGGCATACCTTTTTCTCTCACAGGTGTGGGAAGGAGGATGAACTTCGGACAGAATTACATGGCCGAAAATTTCAGATTTTCTTGCAGTTTGACTAGTGTTGACCAACGTTGACTTTGACTTTGACTTTCGAGGAAGATTTTGACTTCAATCTTTTGGGGGGATCTTTGTCTGATTGGGCCTTATTTATTGGCACAAAAATTGAGGCTTTTTATTGACTTTGATTATGTTGACTTCAGAACTGCAACTAGGGTTTCTATAGTAGATTTGTCTTTGACTTTGACCAAGTTTAAGTAGGAATTTGGGACTGTTTTCAAGGCATCTTGACCAGTTGATTAGGCCGCATTTGACCAAGGTTGATCAAGCTCTTTTGTGGACTGTTCGCTATTGCACCATTAGCTAGTTAGGGCTGATTTGACTACTGTTGACTAAGAACAACATTGCAGATTTTGACAGGGCTGTTTTGGACATTTATTGGCTAGTCAATTTTGACTTTTGTACTGTCTTTCTCTATTGAACATTTGATATAATAATAAGAAGAATTGATCAAAGGGTTTTCCCCATCTTGGGGTTTTTCCCTGGCATCCTCCAAATCTGGTGTTCTCTTGTCTTGGCTTGTCTTCTGCATTTTTATTGTTCATGTTCTATCTACAATAATTATCAATGTCATTAATGGTTAATGTGATTGCTATTGAAAACTAAATTGGAAATTGTCATTGGGCCGCTAAAAGGACATTGAAGTAATTGTGTTAAGAATAGAACATACCATTGTTAACTAAAATTAACATGGAATCAGAGCCCAGGTGAAGACAAAGCCCAAGAAAGAGAGAGAAAAGCAATCACAAAGGGAGATTTGCTGGACAAGGACAAGCCTCAATGGCTTCTACATCTTGCTTCAAGACTGAGGATAAGCTCAATGGTAAATTTGACTATCATGCATGGATGATGACTTTGGATTTGACTTTGGAAGAGCATGATGCAATGGACTATGTGCAGGGAAAAGTGTTGGAGCCTCCTTCAAATGCACCTGCTGCTGTGAAGATGAAGTATAAGAAAGGTGAGGTCAAAGCTAAGAAAATCATCATAGACTCCATTCAAAAGCATTTGGTTGCCTATATTTCTGATTTGGAAACATCTAAGGAGATGTATGATAAACTGGTTGGGATGTTCAAAGTGAACAATGCAAATCAAATCCTCTTTCTCAAAAGCAAGTTGAAGGATATTGAAATGAATAAATGGGAGTCTATCTAATCCTACTTCTCGAGAATAACTCAAATCAAGAATGACTTGCCATCAATTGAGAAGTTATTTCTGACAGGGAGCTCATTCTCATTGCACTTGGAGATCTTCCAAGACCATGGGATGTATTTGTCACCACGATTCTCAACAATGACAGGATACCTGGTTTTGATGAGTTATTGTCTAGAAGCACTCAAGAAGAGACAAGGGTGACAGAGAGAGACAAGCCCTCTAATAAAAATGAACCTACGATGTTCTCTGTTCTTGCAAAAAGGAAGAATAATGTTCGTCCAAGGAGACAGGGTCAAGGATTCAAGAAGGAATTCAAGGAGGAAAAGGAAGGTGCTACGATTGCAACAAGTTCGACCACTATGCTAGAGAGTGTCCTCACAAGAAGAATACTCCAAGGGATGATGACAACAACAACTACAACAATTTCAAAGGCAATAGCACTCAAAGGAACAATATGTTCAATAACAACGGAAAGAGGAATGCTCCCGCTGCTCGAAATGGAAATGGTTGACCTCCCAAAAGGACCGGAACTATCAGGTATGATGAAAGTAATTTTGTAGAAAAACAAAATGAGTTTTATCTTATTTCCACTCTATCTGCTGCCTCTCCTCTGGATACTTTGGATCACTGGTTGATTGATAGGGGAGCCTCAAGGCACTTCACTGGGTACAAGGAGGTCCTCTCCAATTTGGTTGAAAAGAAGACTAATTTGGAGATCATACTTGGAGATAATGCCACCTACCTTGTGAAAGGGACAGGTACTATCACTCTTCACTTGAATAAGTGTCAAGCCATTCATCTTCAAGAAGTATTGTATGTGCTCTATTTGAAGAACTTGGTGTCTATTTCTGCGATGGAAGATAAAGGCTTCAAGGTAGCATTTATTGATGGAATGGTGCATATTTGGCAAAGAAACCCTAAAGATGCATTTACTCTTAGATTTAGGGTTGATGGTTTCTATCAAGTTGGTGGAATTCCTTTGGGAGCTTTGGCAAGCGATACTTCACTTCAATCTGAGCTATGACATCGAAGGTTCACCCACTTACATTACAAAGCCTTACCTTGGGTAAGGAAGATGGTCACAGGTATGCTTGAATTTAACATGAACCATGAAGGTGTTTGTCAGGGTTGTGCAACTGGGAAACCTACAAAGGGACCATTCCCTTCTAGTGAGAGAAACACAACCGATATTCTTCAATTCGTCCATTCTGACCTGTCTGGTATGTTACCCGTAACATCATTGGGAGGATACTTGTATTATGCAATCTTTATGGATGACTACTCTCGCAAAACATGGATCTATTTCTTGAAAAGGAAGGATGAAGTGTTCAAATGGTTCCGTTCTTTCAAAGCATTAGTGGAAAATCAAACAAGGAAGAAGATCAAGATAATGGAACCAAATATGAATCAAATAAATTCAATGACTTTTGTAGGGAGGCTGTCCTTAAGAGGGAGACAATTGTTCCATACACTCTTGAGCAGAATGGCGTTTATGAAAGGACGAACCGAACAATCATGGAAGCCACCCGTGCCATGCTCCATGATTAAGGTCTACCAAAGTTCTTATGGGGAGAAGCTGCCAACATTACCGTGTATGTTCAAAATAGGAGCCTGCATCAAGCATTGGGTTTCAAGACACCGAGGAGGTTTTCACTGGTAAGAAACCTGATGTTTCTCATTTTATAATATTTGGTTGTCCCATATATTTTCATGTGCCTAAAGAGAAAAGAAGCAAGTTGGATGCTTCTGGGGAAGAAAGGGATATTCATCGGCTATAGTGAAAATTCAAAGACATATAAAATCTATGTGCCTGGTCAAAGAGATGTGGAAGTAAGCCGTGATGTCACCTTTGATGAAGATAATGCCCTTGGGAAAGCTAGAGATCTCCCTATCCTAAGGAAGGACAATGATGATGCTGCTGAAAAATAGGATGAACCTCCGACAAATGAGGCTATGCCTGATGTTGAAGGCCTGATGGATCCTATTGATCCACCTATTGGTGATCTCTCTACCTCAAGGAAATGTCCTCTATGGCTCAAAGATACTCTCCAAGATGCTGAAAGACATACTGCTCCAAGAGGGACATTTTGTGAAAGTAAGAAGCCAAATAGGTATCAAGGGTACTTGGCTACCATGAGTACTAATGTTCAAGTTGAACCATGCACGTTCGAAGAAGCTGTAAAACACCAAGTATGGAAGGATGTGATGAAAGCGGAATATGAATCTATCATGAAGAATGATGTCTGGGATGTGGTGCCTAGACCCAAGGACAAGTCTTTAGTCACCTCAAAATGACTTTGCAAATTTAAACAAGGAATTGATGGGAGTGCTGAAAAATATAAGGCTAGGTTCATTGCTCGAGGCTTCTCTCAAAAGGAAGGAGTGGACTATGACGAGATATTTGCATAGGTGGCCTGATATACCACTATCAAATCTATGATTGCTCTCGCTGCCAACCAAGGATGGAGCCTACATCAAATGGACGTCAAAACTGCTTTCTTGCGTGGTTCGCTTAAGGAGGAAGTCTACTTTGAGCAACCTCAAGGGTTTGAAGTGCAAGATCGAAGGACACATGTATGCAGGTTGAAGAAAGCTCTCTATGCGTTGAAACAAGCCCCTAGGGCTTCGTATGAGAGGATTGACAATTATCTCGTGAAACTGGGAATTACAAGGAGCTACGTTGATCCAAACCTATTCTTCAAGGTTGGAAAGGACACACCTCTTATTTTGGTCCTTTATGTTGATGATCTCTTTTTAATAGGTGTAGACCTTTTCATTCAATGTCAGGCTAGGAGGTAACTCCTCAAAATGAGATTGTATTATTCATTTAGGCTGTTCATTATTATATACAAGAGGGAGTGACTGTTGAGTTTCATCTCTCGATGACTCTCCATTTTCCCTATTATTTATTTACACTATTTACAGTTGTTCACCCAATCCCTATGATTAAGTGTCAACATTCCCCCCCTTAATCTGAAGGGATGTTGGTGAGTCCAAGCATCGTTTTGAATCTTTCAAGCTTTTCTCTTCCAAGCCTTTGGTGAAGATGTCTGCAATCTATTCATTAGTGGAACAATGGCGAACATGGATTGTTTTGGCCTCAACATGATGTTGAATCAGATGATATTTTGTATTGATGTGCTTCGTTCGATTATGGAACTTTGGTTTCTTGGCCAACTTTATTGCCGAGGTATTGTCAATCATGAGTGGAGTCGATTGTACTTGTTTTACCTGCAAATCTTCCAGAATTTTCCTGAGCCACATAATTTCTTTTGTTGTCTCAACTGCTGCCATATTCTGCCTCTGTTGTGATCTCCAGGAGACAACTCCTAATCCAAGACTCATAGCATAACCCGATGTAGATACCCTAGTTTCTTTGTCTCCATCGAAGTCTGAATCAGATTATCTAATCAAGCTAAAGTCGCCCACCTGTTTATACTTGAGTCCAAAGTCTTGAGTTCCCTTCAAGTACTTTAGAACTCTTTTTGCAGCAGACCAATGTCCCTCATAATACTTTTGCATAAACTTGGAGAGGATTCCAACAACAAACAAAATGTCTAGTCTGGAGTAGTCAGAGGATTGCATTCAGTCATGCCAACTCTGTTCAACAGATCTTCAATGTACTTCTTTTGAGAAAGGAATATGGACTTCGGATGTTGAGTTACTTCAATACCAAGATAGTCATGAACATAGCCCAAATCAGTTATTTCAAAACCATTCCTCAATTCCTTCTTTATGGATGCAATGTAACTCTCATTGTTCCCTGTCAACAAAGATCATCTACATATACCACAAGATATACAACTGTTTGCCAACCTTCTTGACAAACAAAGTTGCATCATCAAGATCATAATGTTTGAAATTGAGTTTCAGAAGATGCTCAGTTAGTTTTTCATACTAGGCTCACGGTGCTTGTTTGAGGCCATACAAGGATTTCACAAGTTTGCATACTTTATGTTCATGTCCTTTCACAACAAATCGTTCAGGTTGGGACATAAAAACATTCTCTTTTAGATCTCCATTCAAGAAAGAAGTTTTTACATCGATTTGATGGACTTTCCAACCTTTCTGAGCTGCTAGGGCAATGAGTGTTCAGATGGTAGCCCATTTTGTTGTGGGGGCAAAAGTCTCCTCATAATCAACCCCTTCCTTCTGTGCAAAACCTTTTGCCACAAGCCTGGCTTTGTGCTTGCCAAGTGAGCCATCAACTTTATATTTGTTCTTGTAGATCCACTTGTAGCCAATTGGTTTGGTTACCAATGGAGGATCAACCAGCTTCCAAGTGCCATTCTTTATCAAGGTGTCATACTCCTTTTGCATCGCTTCTTTCCATTCATCATGAGAAGCAACTTCTTTGAAGGAAGTTGGTTCAAAATCTGTAGACAAATTCAATTCACAATCATAAGAAACATCCATATCAATAGGTGAATTAGAGTCATCTACATCACCTCCATTTTGTCAGGTTGAATTTCTAGTTCCTGTCTTTCCAACCTCATTAGGATGAACACTTTCAAGTGTCTTTGTCAGCCACTTTGGGGGACCTTTTTGAGATGGTCTAGGATTCGTTGATTGAGTTGGGACTGAATCAAGATTGAGTCTCCCAATTCTTTCAATCACATCACTCAAAGTATCATCCATTGTTGGAGCTTCATGCGGGGGAGAGAGTGCTTCAAAAGAAGATTCCACAGGTTGATCTAGTATAGGAGTCCCCCCTTCAAGATGTGGAATCTGATTATCAAATTCTTGAAATGATTTTGCATTTGCGAATCTATCCAAGCGATCAAGTTGCCGCTCAACAACAAGCTTTTTATTGACTTCATCATAGAGATGATATGCTTTGGAGGTGTTTGAATACCCCAGGAAGATATACTTATGACTTCTTGCACCAAGTTTGTTTCTATGTACCTTTGGTATCAAGGCGTAACATGTGGAACCAAAGACCTTGAGATGCTTTACCGAAGGAATGTGCCCATACCACATTTCATAAGGAGTCTTGTTTCTAATAGCATTAGATGGACATCTGTTCTTTACATATACAACACATAGAACTGCAGCAACCCAAAACATCTATTTGACATTCTTGAAAAACATCATGAAGTGCACCATATTTAAGATTGTCCTATTCATTCTTTCAGCTGCTTCGTTCTGTTGGGGATTATAAGGCACGGTTGTTTGATGCTTGATCCCATGTTGGCGAAGGTAGTTTTCAAATTCATTTGAAGTGTATTCTTTTCCATTATCAGTGCGAATAGAGCCAATATGAGATTGTGCATCATTTTCAACCCATGTATGAAAGTTCTTGAATGTTTGAAAAGCATCAGATTTGTTCTTCAATAAATAAACCCAACACATTCTGTTGTAGTCATCATATATTTATTTCCATTTGCAGAAGGAACAGGCATTGGACCACATAAATCTGAATGAATGAGTTGAAGTTTTCTATGTGCTTTGGAATGTGAATCATGAAAACACTGTTTGCTATGCTTTCCTAGAATGCAAGCATCACATTGCTTAAGTTTCCTAGGAATTGTAGGCAAACTAGTAACACCATTTTTCTTCAATAAGCGGAGGCTGTCATAGTTCAAGTGTCCAAATCTAGCATGCCATAATAAACTTTATGGAAATGTACCTTCTTCATAATGAGAATTGTATGAGAAATTTTGTGCACGAGCAGAGGTACCCTATAGCTTGAGAAGCCTTTCTTCTTCTATCTCCGTCATGACAAGTGAGTGGTTTGAAGCTTTTCTCACCTCAACCTTGCCATCAAACATATGAATGGAGTGTCCTTGCTGGTGGATGTGGACCAAGGACAACAAGTTTCTCCCCAGCTGTGGGAGACATAAAACATAATGCAGAAGAAAGTCTGGAAGACAAGGCAATTTGAGCCTGATTGCGCCAAGCCCTGATGGCTTGAATTTTGATTTGTCTGCAAAGTATACTGCTCCATCAACATTGTCAGTGAATTCTTGAAAATAATCTCTTCTAAAAGTCATGTGGCAAGTTGCTCCTGAGTCAAGCAACCAATCATTTTTCCAAGAAGCAAGTGAAGCATTAAATAAGTCTTCAACTATTCCAACATTATAGTGTGCCACAACATAGTGAGTGGATTCAGGTGCTTTACCTTTCTCTTTGTCATTAGTTTTACCTTTGGGTTGGTTTCTTTCTTGCTCAATTCTATCCCAAGGCAACTTGCATGTGGATGCATCATGTGATCTATCTCTTTTGCAGTGTATGCAATGCAAATCTGACTTTTCTCCTTGAGAGTCTCTGCCCCCCCGCCTCTGAAATTTCTTCCTCTTCCTCTTCGACCACCTCTTCCTCTGGAAGAATCTTGAGCAAGATTCTTCTCTCTATGTGCAAGACACACAGCCTCTTAAGAAGGCTGAGGAGCTGTCTTCATCCCAAAAGCTTTTTCTCTTTCAGCAATTTTTTTCACAAGGGAGTCAAAGGTAATATCTTTGAGGTTTCCATTTGCTTGCAATGACTCAAGATAATTTGAGTAAGTGGGATAAAGTGCCTTGCGAAAAGCTATCAGAGGAATGCCCAGTTCAACATTAGTGACTTTGATATCATGCATAATAGATTTTACTTCTGACGCAAGAGCAAGAGGATCATCATTTTGTAATTCAAGGGTGAACAATTTAATCATTTGTTGAACAACTTCAAGTGCAGAGTGTGATTCATTGAGTTCCTATAGTTTTTGTAAGGCTTCGAAAGCATTTGAAAAGGGTGAAATATGGCGACTCACCTCTTCATTTACTGATGCTGCAATCAATGCATAAGCCTTGCTGTTCTTATTTTCCCAAATGGCGAATTCCTTGTCTGAGGTCAATCCCAAATGTTGGACACCTAATCCTCTATGGGTTAAAACGCGTTGTGAGAGAAATGGTTAGGTAATTATGGACAACCATCAGAGTATATGGAAGGGTTTATATGACATCGTGGAAGGCACCCTTGTATTTCACAATGGGGCACATAATAACTGGAGGTAATTATGCCATGGCACATGTATATCATTGACAAATGTATACAATATTATGAATGGCCAAAACACATGTAATAAAAACTGTTAGGCGTATTAAAAACTGTATGTCATATGGCGTAGCAGAGATATAAAGGCGGTATGGGAGTAATGGTATTACCAATTCCATTGCACATTGAGAATGCCAATAGAGACAGACATGCTCAACGCATCTAGAGAAGATCCTTAACCAACAATCACAAAACGCAGTTCGAGACTATGGGCACTCGCTCAGAAATGCTCTTCCAAATATGCACAAAGAGGCCACAAAACAAGTGGCTTAAATATGAGCAGGGCAAAAGATCCCCTGCTCTGATACCATGTTAAAGTCACATGGAATGTAAACAGTGAAGGTGGATGAAAAACATTGAATCCATTATTATTGACATGATATGCATTTATAGTACATTTGTGTGACCGTTGGGTTCCGCATCCCAAGGTCTCTTAGACTCTCATGGCTGTTCACATTCTACACCAACCCATAGAGAATTAGGTGTCAACAATCAATTCAAGAGGGAGGTTGAGTTCTGAGTTCGAGATGAAGGCCCTGGGTCTGATGCATTACTTCCTAGGTCTGGAGGTTTGGCAAAAGCGAAGTGAGATTTTACTTTATCAAGGAAAATACATTATGAAGCTACTAGAGAGATGTGGGATGATGGATTGCAAATCTGTGACTACTTTGCTATGTAGAAGTGTTGTTGGGCCCAAATTGGCAAACCCCTCTGAATATAAACAACTTGTGGGGGCCCTGATGTAACATGTTCTTAGTAAAATCCCGACCGGACATATGCTTCATTGTGAATAGGTTGAGTCAATTTATGGTCGAGCCTCATCACATACATTGGATTGCTGCTAAGAATCTACTGAGATATCTCTGTGGCACAATCAACTATGGACTGAGATACACTGCCGGGAATTTGAGTCTACATGCATATATTGATGCTAACTGGGCTAACAATGTGGTGGATCGAAAGAGCACGTCTAGATGTTGCTTCTCATTGGGGTCTACTTCGATTTATTGGATAAGCAGGAACCATAAATTGGTTGCTTTAAGCACCGCCGAGGTCGAATATATCGCTGCTAGCATGGCCTGTTGTGAAGTCGTTTGGTTGAGGAAGCTCGTCAGTGAGCTATTTGAGCACGTGCTGGATACCACCGTGATCTATTGTGACAATTAGAGTTGGATTCGCCTTTCAGAGAATCTCGTGTTCCACGACCACTCCAAGCATATTGATATCAGGTACCACTTTATCTGAGATATGGTACAACAGGGAGCAATAAGGTTCCAAAACATCAGGACTGATGAGTAGGTTGCTGACATTCTTACAAAGCTCTTGGGGAAGGTCATATTCTTAGCCTTTTGAGAGAGACTTGGAGTCATGGAAGGATCCTCCCATGAGGGTCCCCGCTTGAGTTGGACATTGAGCTTTGGGAGCTCTTGGGGGCTTAGGGTACTTCTTGGAGCTATGAGCGAGCATAGGGTGAGTGGCTCACCTTCCCTTATAGCACGCTATGTATAGGGTGAGTGGTTCACCTTCCCCTGTGATACTCTATGATGGTTGACACATGCGTGTAGGTTGAGTGTTTCACCTTCCCTACGATTGATGATATATGCATAGGATGAGTGGTTCACCTTCTCTTATGGCATATGAGCAGGATGAGTGGTTCACCTTCTCCCGCGGATGCCCCAACATACATCCTACCCATGTAGTCCGGGACTCATGGGGAGTACCTCTCATTAGACCAATGAGTTGGAAAAAGTGGATAGGCACCATAACAGTACATATGGACGCATCGTATACTATTGTACTCCATAACTTGATCATTCAGGATCAAATCTGATTAGGGTTCTACCCCTAGACTGACTTTTGTTAGTGGAGAGCGGCAAGGTCTTGTGAATCACTTTCGATCAATTCTTTTTCATTATTACATCATTGTTCAGCAGAGTTGAGATGAGATGTAGAGATGGCAGGATGGCATGATGGATTGACAGGTGGAATTCTCCCTAGGTGGAGTGTTAAAATTGGCAACTAGGGACAAATTCCATTGTTGGAGAATTCATTTGATGGAGATGATTATTGCATTGAATTCCCCTTTTCGAGAGGACTAAAATCGATCTAAAGATCATCAATTTTGGAGAAACAAAAATGTCTTTTTGAATTTATGCCCACACATGTGCAAATTGTCAAGGTCGGCCACATCGTCATGTAGGCTCATAAAGCCCAATGGACATGTCTCTTCACCCTCAACGACTTGTATAAATATAAGTGATGTCTCACCTCATTTGGCATCATCATCACTCACACATTCTTCTCTCTCCTTCTTTCATTGGTTCATACAACTATTGGGCGTACCTTTTTCTCTCACTCGTGTGGCAGGGAGGACGAATTTCATATAAAATTATAGGGCTGAAAATTTCAGATTTTCCTACAGTTTGACAAACGTTGATTGGCATTGAATTTGACTTTCTAGGTAGATTTTGACTTCAATCTTTTGTGAGGATCTTTGTCTCATCAGGCCACATTTATTGACTTTGACTGTGTTGACTTTAGACTTGCAACTAGGGCTTTTGCAGCAAATTTGACTTTGAATTCGACAGAGTTTAAGGAGGAATTTTGGGACTGTTTTCATGGCATCTTGACCAGTTGATCAGGTCACGTTTGACCAAGGTTGACCGAGCTCCTTTGTGGTCTGTTTTCTGCCACACCATTAATTGGTTAGGGATGATTTGACTGTTGTTGATTGAGATCAACATTGCAAATTTTGACAGGGCTATTTTGGACATCTATTGGCAAGTCAATTTTAACTTTTGTGCCCTCTCTTTCTTTGTTGAACATTTGATATAATAATAAGAAGAATTGATCAAAGGGTTTTCCCCATCTTGGGGTTTTTCTCTGGCATCCACCAAATCTTGTGTCCTCTTGTCTTAGCTTGTCTTCTGCATTTTTATTGTTCATGTTCTATCTACAGTTACTATCAATGTAATTAATAGTTAATGTGATTGCTATTGAAAACTAAATTGGAAATTGTCATTGGGCTGCTAAAAGGACATTGAAGAAATTATGCTAATAGAACATACCATTGTTAGCTAAAATTAACAAAGGAATTTAGAAACATCTTTGTTTGCTCTACCAACAATGTTATATTTGAAGGAACTGTATAGGAATGATGACTAGGTTGAAGTTTAAAGAATATCACAGTTTGAAGAGTATGAGGCTTGAAATACAAGCGTTTTGAGATTTGCGAAGCTAGAATTATGCAATTAATAATTGGAACAAAAGGTATGTAACTTTAGACATTTCATTTGGATCAAAGTCTCTGAGACTTCAACTAGAAGGAATGATCTCTAATAGCTCTGTCATTGAGTATGCTTGTATCAAAGTTAATGCACAAGAAGTTAAACTAGACTGTGATTTGCCCCTAAGTCAGATCATTTATCCTTGAAGAATAGTTAGGGAGCCCTTGAAGTACATACATATGCATTATATGAAGTCATTAAGCACTGCTATGTGTTGAAATTGACAATCATTAGTTCATCTACTAAAGTGTGGCAAGTTATCCATTCTGACATGAACTAATATTCAATGACCTATGTAAAGTATTGAAGATGCAAATTGTAAAACAATACATTACAATGATATGTTTTGAAGATGTTGCATGAGACAAAATATTGAGGTTACAAAGACTGCAAAACATTGACACCATTTGCTAACATAGACCTTATGACAAGGGAGTATTGAGTTAGGTAGACATGATAATAGGCTAAGTTCCTCTTAAAAGACTGAAGACTGAAGTACACAACTTGATCAGATCATGTCTGGTAGAATGATTGAGGAAGACATTTTGACCTCAACACAATTTGATATCTTGCTGAAGGAGTGAGATGTTGGAAATATTGAGGGGGGCAAATCAATATTTCACTTCATTTTGTTAATTCTTTTAATTTTCAGAGCATTAATTAGCATTAACATTAGATCAAAACTTAAATCAACAACACCATTCAATAATGCCAATATCAAAGACAATAGGCACAAGATTTTTAGGTGGAAACCCTTTCGGGAGAAAAACCACTGAACACTTATTAATATAGGTCTACAAAATTTACATCAATTAGGAAGCTTCAACTTCCAACATTCTCAGCATCAACTGAAGGAGGCTCCAACCCCTTGGTTTGCAGTATCCAACCTGAAGGACACCCTAATGACTTGATTTACCAGCTCCAACTGGAAGGACGCTTCAATGCCTTGGTTTACCAACTCCAACTTGAAAGATGCTCCAACACCCTCCTACTGGAAGGATGCTTCAACGCCCTACACAGGCTCCAACCTACCCTAGCACCACCTTGCCACCTTGAAGTGTTCTCAGGATCCAAATTGAAGGGGACTCTACTCTTTTGCTTTGCACAACATTGACACCCTAATCAACAAGCGAACCACGTTTCATAATTTTTAGAGTGGGTCCACCTGTGCTCAACAATAGATATTGTCAAAATAATCTGTTGATTTTATCGATTTGCAACACTAACTCAAGGTCGTCAATGATAATAACAACTTCCTTTGCTCAAAAGATCAAACCTTAGCTTCAGTCAAACTTTGCTCAAGATATGTAAACTCATATCAAACATTCTGACCATTGTGAAATCTCTGTAGCAACGTATCAAAAATATCTCCCTTAGCAATACACAGTGAAGCACGACCCTTATAAGACTCTTGAAGACTTGTGAGTCTTCACGAGTCAAATGTTGAAATGAGATTAGAGGCCAAGACCCTCCCATAAGACTCAGACCCTCCAACACTCATCCAAACTCTTCAAGACCAGTGGATCCTTATAAGATCCTTATAAGACTTGTATCGAATTCTTGATGGACGAACGCAGGGCAAAATTTGATTTTTACAATTTTTTTTTTTGTTTTTTTGAGACCCGGTGGAGGGAAAGGGAAAATGGAGGGAAGGAACTGGCGAGAACAGCCGGAATTGCCGGAACTGCCGGGAAAAGCTAGAACTGCCGGAACTAGCGGGAATAGCTGGAATTGCCAGAACTGTCGGAACTGCTGGGAATAGCCGGGAACAACGGGAGTTGTTGAAATTGCTAGAACTGACGGGAACTGTCGAAACAGTCGGGAAAGTCGACGTAGAGGGCAAAAGCAGGAATTGCTGGGAACTGTCGGGAAAAACTGAGACTGCCGGGAATAGCCGGAATTGTCGGAATTGTCGGAATTGTTGGAACTGTTGGGAAAAGCCAGAACTGTTGGAACTGCCGGGAATAGCCGGAATTGCTGAAACTGCCGGGAACTACCAGAACTGCCGGGAAAGGTCGGAACTGCTGGAACTGCGGGGAATTATCGGAATTTCCCAAACTGTCGGGAATTTCCGGAATTTCCCAAACTGCCGGGAACAACCAGAATTTCCGAAACCGCCGAAACTGGCGGGAACTGCCGGAACAGCCAGGAAAGCTGATGCAAAGGGTAGAAGCTGGAACAGTCGGGAAAGCTGATGCAAAGGGTAGAAGCTAGAACTGCTGGGAACAACTGAAACAACCGGAATTGCCAGAACATCCGGAACTGTCGGAACAACGGGAACTATCGGAACTGCTGGGAACAGCTGGAACTGCCGGAATTGCTAGAGCATTTGTCTCTGAAGGAGAGCAGCATGCAAGGGACAACTAAATAACATTGGGACAGTTGTATGGTACTTAGCAACAAATAGTGTCACAAGGTTCGCCGAACTTGAACCTTTAGGTTCGAAATTCAGCGAGTCTCATAAAAAAATTGAAATTCGTCCAGGTTTGCCGAACCTGAAGGCCGAACCTAAAGGCAAACCCCATTCGAATTTGAACCCCATTCGAATTCGAACCCCATTCGAATCAAATCGAATTCGAACCTGAAGGCAAACCTGAAGGCAAATTTAATCGAATTTGAAAAAAAATTTGGGGTTCGATCTTAGGGTTCATAGGTTTTGTTTAACTGTTTAGCAAAAAAACCATGGGCGCACAATGGTTTTCGGCAACCTTGTTCCTGCCAATTTTTCTTGTTTATAAACCATGCCGCTGAAAGGATTTTCCACAAGCTAAATGGTGAATTTCCACTATTGACTCTCAAGCAGATTGTGCAGTGTGGATTTCTGAGTGCCATGAGGATCGATCTGAGTATGACTCATGCATCTTGCAAACTCTGCAAGTGAAATTATTCTGATCATGATGTCATCAATGCATACGCCAAAATCCAAACTTCATAATGTGTTGTTTTAATCTATATTTTATGTATTTTTGATTGCTGATATTTGTGGTCAGAGAGATAAGAAATTCTGGCTTCTCATTTTTCACTTTTTTTGCCAATCAAATAAATTATTTTAAAAAGTTATATACTAAAGAAATTATTAAATATTTCTTTAAAATTATAAAAGAACTAAAAATCGTTTAATTAAAAATAAATATATTTTAAATGAAAAAAATATATATTAAAAGGAATTATTTTTCCAAAGCGTTAAAAATTTGTTTAAAAAACAAAGAATAAAGTACGTTAAGGAAAATTTACTCAATGAACTTTGGCTCAAAAATAAAACAAATTAAGAAAAAAAAAAAAATCTTTATAAATAAAATTTTATTAAAAAAAAAAAAGAGTTTAAAATAAAAGTTTATTTACTTTTTCATTTAAATGGTTATATATTAATTATAATGTAAAAATGTAGACACATTAAATATTATTAATGTAAATATTTTTATATGAGAAAATTAGTTTAAATTTATTTTAATTTAAGAAATTTTAAAGAGATTATAAGAATATTATCAAATAATTATATATTTTTTGTTTTTGCTAGGTTATAGTCCTAAGATGATTGATATTATAATGTATATGTTTAAATTTTGATTATGTTTTAATTATGTGATTTTTTAAAAGATTACTAGTATTTGACATTATAGACATTCATTTAAATTTTGAAGATTGAAAAATATGTTAGTTAATTTGTTAGTTAATTTTCTAGCAAATGTATTTATTCTATGAACTGAAGAATTCAATATAAATTAATCTTTCTGTAAGGAAATCATAAGGAATGAATTTCCCTGTGTTGCTGGAATAGAGATTTTAACATTTTCAACAATAATATGATTAGTAACAAATAGAGGTCCACAACATTCTGTTTAACTACTAATAAATATAGGAAGAGTACATGAATTAGAACTAAATAGAACCCTACCTCTTTTTGCATTTCAAATCTCAAAGCATGGCAGCTGGTAAAATTTCTCCTTATACCTCGCTTTTTTTTGGTTGGGAGTTTAATCTCCATAAATAGGATGTGGCACATCTATTGGCATGTTAGGGTTTCTATGCAAAATCAAATTCTAGAATAAATTAAATGGTGAGTTTCTGCTAATTTGGATCTGTATTCAGATTCAGAGTCAGATTTGGTGAATGATATGTCAACATAATTGAATCTGACTTTAAATAGAAATTCAGGTATATCAAATTCCGGTCCAAATTTCAACATGAGAAGGCTCTATTTGCCTGGATTCTCATACTATGGTGTATGATAGCATTCAGTAGAGTGAGAAACTAATTGATTTAGTTGTTATGCCTTACAAAGGAATGCAATAAAATATTTTCCATGCAAGACCTGTTTTCCATTGCTTATAAATGAGCAAGACTGTCATGAAATGTTATATAACTAGAAGAGTTGGCTACAACTTTCTCTGCCAAATGATCGAGCATTGTAGTTAAATTTATACTATATAGTGTCGAACATTTAGTTATATATAGATAATTCTTTTTCCTTGAACATCTGGCCGTACACTTTATCATGGCATGAAATCATTCATGGGAAGCATTGTGAATCTTAGTCTAACATAACGTGATTATCTCTGTCATTTTTGTTTTTAAGGAAAGATTGGGTCTCATTGAATAAATATTTTTATCAATTTTATGGTGCTTATTGGCCTCTTTCATAATGGGTGTGCTAGTGTGACAATTTGTATTGGATAACTTTCTGTAGTGGTGTGTTTTGTACATTGCAAAGGCATTGTTAAGTTGGTTTGTAGCTTGGAAACACCATGACAGAAATATGGTAGGTGGACCTTTTGACCTATGCAAAGAGAGGAAATAATGGTAATTAATTAAGTTCTTTTGTATGAAATGTATTTCTATGGATTTGTTAATCTGTGAACTTATGCCAGTGCAGTGAGTTTCATGTAAAATACTACACCATTTATTGGTGCTAATTGAGTTTGCTCAAGTTACATAATTTTCACAGGCTTTGACAATTGTGACCCATGTACTAAGAGTTGGTGGGAAATTCATTGCAAAGATATTTCGGGGTAAAGATACAAGTCTATTATATTGTCAGGTAAGTTAGCTAATGCCTGTCATTTTCAAATCATTTATGGGCATTGAATTCTTTACTTCATAAACATTAATTAAAAAAGGCCAAAATATTTTAGGTGTGGGTATATAAGGATTTTTTGGCTCTTTCTTTCTTCTGCTGATGAAATGACTTGACTTGTTGGTTATTACAACGGATTCTTGTTTAGTATAGAGAAATGAAGATAAGCAATGATACTAAAATCTACGTTGTCTACAATTGTGCTGGAGAATTGTATTGGAACAAAATGTTTGGTTGCAAAACATTAAGAAACAAACATCTACATATCTGTATATGCTTAAATCTACCCTCAAAAGGGATCTATCTAGAAATATAATTATCACTTATAGGTATCTTAGTCTCTGCAGAACATCACTTGCCATCGGTCAAATCAGCTTGTGATATTGAAAATGATTTGCATTGGATTTTCTTTACACATCAATAATGTACTAAGACGTTGGGTGGGGAAATGGGAGTTGTTTGAACATGAGAGACCTAGAGGATAATGCTTTCCTCTTATAGTTCTGATTTTCTTAATGGGTAACCTCTGGAGTTACTACGAGTCGTGCAACAATATAATTGTCTAATGACTCAGACTGTAACAAACTACTTTAGTGGTGTGAAATACAAGAGCAAAGTAATAACATGTAATAACAAAACTGTTGCAAGTGTGGAATTGGTAATAAAATTTGGATTTTTATATTAGTTTCATGGTCATAAATACATTCAAGTTTCAATCATGTCTTAGAAACCTTTGTGCATATTTTCAAACAAAGCAAAACTCACAGATCCTCAAAAGATCATGATTGTCAAGGTACATATGAATGACTAGGCACTCGCATCGTGGTAATGCCACATACTGTTGTTTATGTCTACTAACCATCCTGTTATCTAACAATCAGATTAATTTAAATGATCAGTAACAAACTATATACCCTCTTGGCTACAAAGAAGACATGTTGGTGCACTGATTACATCTTTGACAACCTGAAGATCAATCCATGCAGCAGTATATTCATCAGTCAAACATTGATCAAAATTTTCAGTGTTGCAAATATCATGATAATATCGGAATTATTAAGATATTGTTGCCGAGACCCAGCTTGCCGATAATATCGCGGTAGTTATTGCGATAATTTGCTGAAAATGAAATTATCATGATAATTTAGGTAATTATTGCGATAATTTCGAAATTATCGCCCTGTGTTTGTCAGGTTCACCTTATAACCAAATTTTTGTTATTTTAACCTTCATTTTTTTAAAGTGGTATTGTAATTTTTTTCCATTAGGCAAACAGGGGAAATATCGATTTTATTTTCATATTTTTGTAGCAATGTGTTTGTTTGATGTTAATGTTGCTTTATAAGTTTAAAAAATGAAAAAATGATTATTTTTGTGTTTTTTGTTTTTGTTTTTGTTTTTTTTTTTTAATTTCCTAATAATTTTCGATAATTTCTGATATTTTCCTTGATATTACCGATAATTTAAATTTTGGGCCCTCAGCGATAATTGCTGATAACAATAGATGTAACATTGCTTTTTTTGGCTTTTCTCTTTATCTTCAGATGGAATTAGAACGTCTTACAATCACATCATTGGAGCAAAGCTTTTTGCATTGAAAGTGTTGATGTTTGTAGCTCGGGTAGTTACATCTCTTGAATGGTGTTGTCATTGATGTCAACCCTGGAGTTTGAATTTGACGAAACACTTGTCGTTGATGTCAAACTGTAAATGAACGTTCTTAATATTTTCTTAATTACATCAAGTTGGAAGCTCCATTGAAAGATGGTTGGAAACCCTAGCCCTAGGGTTTGAGTTCTATGGACAAAGGACGTATCCTGCACTTGTTGAGGGTTTTTGAAGATACAAATCACTGAGCTTGCCTTGGAAATCCTCGTCATTTGATTCTCCTCATCAAGCTATTTTTGGTGGTATGTGGCACATCCCAAGAGGCCTCCTGATTTGAGAGATATTTGTGTTTGAAGTTAAAGACCCTAGTGTTAGGGTCCTATGATTCATAGGATCAAATGATGATTGAGTATTTTATTTTAGTATATCCAATTGTAAATAATACTGCATATTGCGAATTATTTCCAAGAAAAAGTAAAGAAATGGGCTTGCAAGACAAAATGCGCCCTTAGGATAAAGTAATTATGTTTTAGTAAATTTAATCGTGTAATTTAAACACGATTAATTTAATATGTGATAAAATCTGCAAGCGACAAAAGGTGACTGTCGTATCTGTTAAGTTCTCTGCTCCATCCGACGGTTCGATGGACTCCTCGTCAGATCAACGGTTGGCAAGGTTTTTCAGCCCCCCCTTACCCCTCCTACCTTTATCCGCTGGAGGGGGGGCGGGAAGTGGTTCCGTCCTCGCCGGTCCCACCCCTACGTGTCACGTCCGTGCTATTTCGCACCCCCTTTCACAAACTGCTTAGCACTTCAACCCCCCTTCGAAATCCACCAACCTTCTCCCCCTTTCCTGCTAGCTATTCCTACGTGCTCCCCTCCACTCCTATCCCGACACCTGACCATGTCCATTACATAATTAACATTTGACCTCGCTGTCACTCCTGCACCACTCCACGTCATTTCTCCACATCACCCTTGCGAACCCCACTTCCTTTCCACCAACCATGTGCCTCCACGTCATCCCCCACCTCCATGTCACCTCCTGCCTCCACGTCATATGTACATTTCATGGTCAATTAAATCTATGTTTTTTTCCCCTATACAACACAGTAATTTCAAACATGGTTTACAAACAACTGAGAACAAATTTTCAAAAACTAAAAGAGGTTTTTGCTGATAACATCCTCATGTACAAAAACCTCTCTCAGTTTTCTAACATCTGTTATGGTTTGGCAGATTTGGATGATGCTTTGCAGGCATATTTTCCAAAATTTTCCTGTTTCTAACCAATATTTTCAAATGCGGTCTCTGAGCAAGTGGAAATGAATTTTCAAAAACTGAAAGAGGTTTTTGTTGCCAACATCATCATTTACAAAAACCTCTCTTACTTTTCTAACAATGATTATGGTTTGGGATATACAACGCAATCATTGGACCTTATTTTTCAGAATTTCGGGAGGAAAAAGCTCAAAGACAGTTAGTGACTTGGAGGCCACCTCATCAAATAAGAGTTGTAATCAAATTTGAATTTGCTCTTCTTTGTCACCAGCAATCCACAAAGATAGTTCCAAGTAGATTAACTAGTTTTGACTGACCTATATTTCAGTTCTTTGTGTAACACAGTTTGAGGTATTTGTAACAAATCTTGATATTTTTTCAAGATATTTTATTTTAGAATTTGTATAAATAATTCATAATTTGAAGTAAGAGATGTTGGTTTTGGTATAGAAGAAAGCTATTGCATATTTTTCTAGCCTCAGTAAACTTATCAGTGATAATAAGGACATTCTTCACAGGATTCATAAAGAATCTTGTCTATGTGTTTATTTCTTTGTTTCCATACTTATGTTTTCTTAAATCTGAATTATTTTACAGAAAATTGATGAACATAATTTGGTGAAAGATACACTCTGATTCTGGTTGTGGATAATTTAAATGTTTTCTTCTGATATCAAGTTAAAAAATTCTTAACTGCTCTTTAGTTTCAATTGAACCTATATCTTTTCGTCTATTACATTTCATTTAGATCTATAAGATCCAGTTAGTTCAACTATCTTGCCTTGTGAAATTCCTTTGAAAATCTGAGATAGATCCCTGTTGAGTTTGTAGACCCCATTGCCCAATGGCTCTTCCCTTGCTATTCCAACCAAACCAATTCATAAACTGAACTCTGAACTTTCATAACTAGCCTAATATCTAAATACAACAAAGTTAAATTTGATAGAGAGATACCACTCTGAAGCTGACAGGGCTAGATCCTAGCTTCCAAAGTGGTTTTGTGGTTGCCTCTGCTATTATTTCTCAGCCTTATTAAATTACAGAGTGCTAAGACCTTGTTCGCGGGCTAAAACCCCACAAGGATGGTGATAGGGCATCAGACTATTAGTTGCATAATGTGGATGTCCTATTGTTGAAAGCCCTAGAAAATTCGATGATGTGGCACCTTTACATTGGCCTTGGCCTAAAAGGGTTTTGGTTAAAATTTCTTAGAATATACAAGGGGCATTGGACCTTATAAAAAAACTCTAATTCATATTCTTAATGGGCAGACGGCCTAGCCTTGTCATCAATATTTAATTCAAATTTCAAAAAGGAGAATTTCTTCCTTAAATCTCTTTAGTGGCCACTCTTAAGAAGCCCTTCCCAAACCTATAAAAAGGCATTTGTTTCATTAGTCAAGAACACATATACAATGAATATCTTGTGACATTTCTCTGAAATAACAACTTCGGCCCTATGATGACATTGCAAATCCAATGAGTGGCTAGGAATTTTTTGGGTAGTGAAGGTGCACTTGGGTTCAGGGTTTCATAATTTTGTTTTTGTTTTGGATTTTGGGATTCGTTCTTATTGTAGGTAGAAGACAACAAGTTTTTGTTTGCACTTTTTGATGGCTTGTTAATTCTATTACAACCCTCGGCTCTTCTAGGACATCTTTCAATACAAGAAGATCAACAAAGATATCTATCCTGGATATGCAATTAATTCACTCATCTTTGCAGATTGGAAGCGCTGATATTGAAGCTCTGTTTTGATACCAAATTGTACAAAATTTTTGAGTCGCTTGAGGCATAGTCAACGAGGATTTTTAGTTCTGCTGCAAAAGTTTTATAGGGCATTAGTTCTTAAGCAAAACGATTCATCCCCTCTAGGGCATCATATCAGTTACAACTTCTGAGAATATACTTAGCTCAACAAAGGAGCATTCTTATACAAATCCTTGGATTAGACCTCAACACTTGATAAGGCACATACATGTGCAATTTTAGATTTGGTTTCAAGGCACTTGCTCATGCACTTCTGGATTAGACCGAGCCCATATTAAAGCTTGATCTGAAGACTACAAGGCCTCAAATTCGTTGAGCAACAAGAATCATCTACACAAGTTTTCGACCCTCATCTACATGAAAGTACAAGTTTAAAGGATCTGATTACACCCTAGGATAAGGTTATGAGTAATGGAGCTAAGTTTTGATGAGAGTACAAGGTGTAAAGTCCATTCATTTCTGTATCCTCCATCCACAACTGATGTATATGTGAGACATTGCAGTAATCAAGTCAATATGCAATAGTAATGAAAGACCAGTAGTATAAATGAGTATTGGAAGTCAAGGCTAACTGTGAGCTTCAAGTCATCCACAACAATGGTGATCTAGAAGGGTGGCTTATTAAGTATTTCTGAAACAACACAATAATACTTCAGTGAACAACTTCAAGAATCAAATACAAAAAGCCAATGATTGATTTCAAATTTTGTTGTGTATAACAATGCTGCTACTTGCAAGTAACATTTGATTGATGTATGAGCTTGATATTTGATTAACTATACAATATACATAACAATGATCTATACATATGCTGTTTGTAACAATATAGCAGAGCTTTAGCAAGGCAATGTTCCTCTCATGTGTCAACGAACATCGTGATGTGATAATGATCTTCTATACAATGAATTTGTGACAGTATCAGTGATCTTACCTTGATAACCTTGTGATAAATTTAACAAGTATTGTGTGAATAATCTGAAGATGTGACTATGACTGAAACTCTATATAGTAACTCTTGGAGAGGCATGGTAGTACCCTTGATGATTTGTGAAAAGTGACTTTGTTTATAGAATCATTATGGCAATGTGTCCCTATGGCATGACAATACACTGATCTGACCTTGGTAGAATTGTGGCATGACAGTGACCTACAAGAGAGTGCACTTAGTATTTGACAATGTCTTTTGGTACTTGACAGTGTTCCTTGTACATGGCAACTTCTTGATGTTAACAGTACAGTGATGTGTGGTTTGACGGTAAAGTCTACTTGGGCGAAGCCTGGGAGACCGTAGTTCAAATCTCATTGAGTACACTAGCCTGTTGTGGTGGATGCTCGAGAAGCAGATACCCCATCCTCGCCTTGCCGGCACGAGAGTCTCGCTTTGCTAAAACCATAGGATCCTAGTATATTGGCTTGCAGGTAGTTGGATGTACTCTTGGTGTTATAGTGGCAGCTACGAGGATTGATCCTGGGTCTCCCATAGATTAGGACTGACAGTTAATGATTCACCATGTGGTTAAAAAAAAAAACCAGTACCCTAAGGAAATTGTGTGGCTTGATGTTATGATATTACTTGACTGACATAACATAGTGATACTTTGAAGAGTTGGGTTTGGCAATATTGTACAGTAGTCAGTTGATGTGGTAGCTAGGGTTTGATATACAGTTTGTGCAGTGGCTTGATTTGGCATTGTGATTGAGTAGATGCAGGATTGTGTTTGAGGTATGCTTGTGCAATAGGCAGATTGAGCAGAATTGAGTAGTGAGGCTACCAAGATTTGACAATGATATACATACCAAGCAGAGCAACAAAACCTTCATTACCGTTTCTTTATATTGATTTAGAGCACAAGGGGATCTAGTCTGAAAATTGTGAAATGTGGTCCGCCTGCTCATTAGGTTGGCAAGGTGGTGCAAGGCAGGGGATTGGAGTCACCTTCAGGTTGGAGCCTGAGAAAACTTCAAGGTGGTGCTAGGGTAGGTTGTAGCCTACATAGGGCATTGGAGCGTCCTGTTGCACTCATTTTGTCACAGTTCCGAGGAAGCAGATGTACCAATTTTTTTCTAAGGATCAAGATCATCAATAATCAGTTTATTGAGTCTTTGTAAACCCATTCTGCAAATTTATATTGTAAATGATGCTAATAAGATCATGTATGCATGTAACAACCTAGGAAAGCCTATTATTTTGGCGAAAATTTCATCCTAGGAGGTTTTTCGTCTCATTGACTCATTTGTGTTTCCAAACATGGATAGTCGGCGAAGTTTTACCCTCCAACCTCACCCTAAAGCTAGGGTGGAATTTGTCGTCAAAGTCGGCGAGGCCTAGTGTTTTAGTGGAGTCTTATGTAAAAATGATTTGAGAATAATTTGAGCTAATTGGCTTAATTATTTTATTATAGATCACTTGGTCTACTTGATCATATTGTGTCGCAGAATTGGGTGTGTAATTTGAGGATCTATATTGAATGAGTGTTCGCCCTTTGAGGGTTGAAATGTAATTATCTTATGTAAAAAAATATTTCAGTGCATGGCCCCTTATGCTTAGACACCATGGCTAAAACATTAAAGGGTGGAAAAAATATTTAATCCCCTCAAATGTCTATTAATTAATTTTTCTAGCAAAAATTAAATTAATCCTAAGCCAAAAAATTAATTAATTAGAGTCAAAGTTCGAATCCTAGTGAAATTAAATTCTCCAAGTGGAAAACTTTGTGGGTATCAAAGAAATTAATTTATGGAGGTCCCCCACGAAGGGAATATTGGAAATTCCAAGAAAAATTGGACCCTTGGGCCTTGGTGGTTAAGTCAAAGTCAATTTTTTCAGGAAATTAACTCAAAATAATTATTTTTGAGCTAATAAAAAAACGGGTTAAATGAGAAATTTGAAAATTCCTCAAAAATAAATATTTTCAATGACAAAGATTAAAACATCATCAAGGAATTATCAACGACTGAGATTATTTTGACGAGGATCAAGCCAATTAGCTGTTATTTTTCCACTTGGAGGATTTATATATAAATTAGGAGTCATTTGTGTCTCAAGCCATCTAGTTTTTGTTGATGTAACTCTGAAAAGCTGATTTAAATTACTGTTTCGTTGGGAATGTTGGAATAATCATAATAAAGACTTTGGGGTGCAGTTCAAGGTGCCTTTGATCTGATGATTTGTGGTATGTGTTGGGTACGGGAATTCTTATATTGTGTTTTATAGATATTTTTAATCGTTATTTCATTGTAGGTGATAGGAACATTCTATTGGTAAGCTGTGGGCTTATCTTAGGTGATCCGATTCATTGGGTGTTCTAACGATTTATTCTTCAAAAATATATAGTGTTTGCAGGTTCCCCAACCCTTGGACTCCAAGTTCACGAACTTTGGACAAAGGCTGACTGTGTTTGGACTCTAATTATTTTTATGGTCTTCCAACGTCGCTAAGGCTGTAGTTTTTCATTTATCTTTTGAAATAATTTTAGCCACTACTAAAGATTTATAAAATTTCAAAATTCCTTCAAGCACTTTTCACATGTATATTTTGTCAATATATTTGTAAAATAGATTTTTGTAAATAATTTATTTTCTAACCTTTGTTTTGCAGTTGGGGTTTTGAATTATTTTGAAAATTTTGTATATATTGTGGTTTTGGTTATTTTTATTTTCATTTGTGCAGGTGAGATCAAGAGAGAAGAGTTGGATCAGAGCTAGATCTAGGCCATTGAGGGTAAGGTGTAGTCTACAAAATTTTTGCAGGGCAAGCTATTGAAGAACATTTACAGTAAATTGCAAATCTGAGGAAAATTTAATTTTTGAGCAAGGGTTTCACTTTTTCTGGACCTTCTAGCCTTAGCGTCAACCTTCTTGGCCTCAGCGCTAGCCCTATGTGACCCTTCCAGGCCTCCAATAGGCTATCTGTCAACCCCATAGGGCTTCGACCCTCCTCCCTCCTCTAATATCAGGGTTTCAAGGCCTTTTCAGGTCTGGCCGGAAGCCTTTTAGGCCTCAGCCCCCCTCCTAGACCTTGGATGACAACATTTTAGGTTTGCCATGTGCTTCCCAAACCCTTTCCTTGCCTCGGCCTCCCTCCTTCCTATCTTGCAACCTCTCTTCTCCTCTCAGCCTCCTTTCTGAGCCTTCTTCTACTCCCTTCAACCCCTGCGTTGACTTCTCTAGCCTTCTTCCCTAGCCGCTAGGCCTTCTAGGCCTCTTCTAACCCAACGTTGGCCCTATTTGGCTTAGCGTTGGCCCTAATTTGTCCTTTGCCCATCTCTAAAATTTCTGGACTGAAGATTGAAGGGTTTTGTAGGAAGAAATTAGCTCAAAGTTGGTGTTTTCAGGTGCAAAATCTTTGGAGAAATTTTTGGCAACTCGGTCAAGAATTCTACAAGGCTTTGGACCTATGGTTTACTCTCAAAACCTAAGTTGCAAGAAACGCAGGGGGAGGGGTCGTTTCCGTACGGAAACGAAACGGAAACGCGTTTCCGCGTACCGTACGGCGTGGAAACGCGTTTCCGTCCGTACGGGCGCGTTTCCCACAAAATAACACTTGTTTTAAATTTTTTTTTTTTCTAATTAATTTTTTTTAGGGTTTCTAATCACTTCTAGAAACCATTTCTAAAGTTATAAAATAGTAGTGCCTCTCATTCTCTCATCACACTATTCAGCAAGGAGTTTCTCTTGGAGATTGGCAGTTGTTTCAGTAGCTGGTGTTTTGAGGTAAAGGAGGAATTTGCCAGTTTTGCTGCAGGAATAGATGATTATGCAGCTATATCAGCTACATAGGGAGGTAAAGGAGGAATTTGCCAGTTTTGCTACAGGAATAGATGATTATGCAGATATATCAGCTTTGGAGGAGAGAAGCACCATGAATCCAGTTAGGTGGTGGATTTGTCATGGAGCAAATGGTGTACATTTGCAAAGCCTTGCCATTCGTATTCTTTCACAAGTGGCAAGCTCTTCATCAGCAGAAAGGTATTGGAGCACTTATGGTTTTATTCATTCTGTGAAGCGCAATAGGTTGGGCTCACAGAAAGCAGAGGATCTTGTTTATGTGCACTCCAACCTTCGCCTTGCATCTCGTAGGGGTCCAAAATACAACAGTGGTCCTTCTAAAGAATGGGATGTGGATGCAGAAAATCCTGATTTGGAGCTCTCTCTTGCTGCCCTGAATATTGAGGACGATTCTGGAAGTGGAATTGGTGCATCATCTTTTTCAGCACCACCATCCACTGTTGAGCATTCTGCTGCTTCTATTTTTGATGAGGATTGTTATGATGAGGATTAGTCTTTTGTGACTTGTCTCTATAGTTCTTGCAGCCTTATTGTCTTTATTGTACTTGCAGCCTCATATACTAATATAAATAAAGGCTGATTTTGGATTTTCTAGTTCCTATATTTTTATTTTCATTATGTGATGACTCATGAGTAAATGTGATGTAAATTTAATGTTAATGTTAAAATGTTTAAGTAAATGTATCATTAATGCTTTATGATTGCACATATATATATTAATAATTTTTAGTTTTTAATATTATATATATTATTATATATATTCGCGTTTCTCATTTCAAAAATTTGGGGAGGTCGCGTTTCGTTTCGCTTCCGCGTTTCCCCGTTTCGTGCAACTTAGTATATATATATATATATTAAAAAAATTTGTATCCCCTTGCGTTCCCTTGTTTGCCCTAAATTTCCCTAAAGTTTGAGGGTACTCCCACACATCCCCCTTATGTGTCTCCCCTCGCCCGCATCCCCTTGTCTTAGAGTCTTGGTGGGACATTGTTTTGTCCTACATGACTTCTGCTTTTATGGTGCCTTATTAGTTGCATGTACAATTTATTATTTTGATTATGGTGTTTGGGAGATCGATTGCAGGCCCTTTGATTTAGGTGGAGAATTTTCTCTCTTTCTGATAAGATTTTCTTGGATGTACATCTTAGGAGATTCTGTCTAGTTGAGCTTATGTGATCTAGGAAATCATTAGCATAGACACAAGAGGGTTGGTCAATGGGCTATCATCAGGGGTCTTGGCATGGTTATTCAGGATTCCCTCTCCTGGAGTAGACCCATCCTAAGTCATCCAAATGTCATGCTCGTTGAAAAGAGTGATAGGATGCAATGATTTAATTGGGTTGTTAGAATGGAAATGCAATATTTTGGTGCTCTTTGTGCATGATTTATGACGCACCTAGATCATTAAAGTTTTAAACGTTCTCTTCATGATCGTACTCGTGTAATCCCAAGGGGATTATACTAGGCATCTTATCTTACAATTGATTTTCCTCTCGTGGACAAGAGACTTGTGGCTTATGGGGTATTGGAAGTTTAGGCGACGTGTCTTGTCTAATCAAGCTCTCTTTATGACAAAGTTTCCATGGTAGTTGCAAATGAGTTTTCTAGATTGATGTGGATCAAGATTAGTTGTATTGCTCCTCTTCCCAATGACATTTTCATTGTGATGTTCTACTTCCCAACATCCTCCTATCACTTCACCATCAACGATGTTTCAAATACCGATCCATACTAGGTCTTGTATGTTGACATATTTCATTACTTTGCTTTGGTGATGTCATCCTTTTGTGTGATCTCAACACCAACACTAGAACTTGACATATTCCATTTTGAGACAAGTTTAAGGACATGCCATTTATCCAAGAAGTGGATCTAGATTTAGTGGGTTTGATTGGATATCCAAAGATGCTTTCAAGCCCTCCATACTTATGGTAGGTACCTTTGTAGCTTGGTGAAACTTAGAAGCGACTAATCTTGAATGTACTTACTTACTAAGTGTTTATTTTTCCACAACATTTAAGAATCAGGTTCGAGTCTAAGATCATGATCACAAACACAATAAAATGCCACAACACGAGCACTTTGCACAAT
The DNA here is from genome assembly GCA_000404065.3 of Pinus taeda. Classification (NCBI taxonomy): domain Eukaryota; kingdom Viridiplantae; phylum Streptophyta; class Pinopsida; order Pinales; family Pinaceae; genus Pinus; species Pinus taeda. The sequence continues at coordinate 118,114 of APFE030572145.1, forward strand.
GGAGAACATATAATAGTGTGATAGTAGTGAAACAATCTCATGCACATGACAAATTTTAACCCAAAACATGTTATATTACAAATCTTAATACAACAAACGTAGGGCTCTCGTGCTAGGAATCATGACCTTTACATACATCCTTGATACAAGACACAACTAGGGCTTCGAGCCAACAACCTATGACTACCAATCTTTCCTTGAACAAAGTACACCTGATCTACTTGCTGATATAGCACTTCCACAATCCTTTAAGTCCACGTACCTTGAACACATCTAGTAGGTCCTTTGCCACCTCTTCTGCTGATCACCACAAATTTTGCAACCTTAGAATGCTTGGATATCTAGCTAGCCAATTTGCCACTATCAATCTTCTAGCTGCTTCTAGAATGACTAAACATAGGCTCATGAAACTGCCCTCTAGCTGCTCTCCTGCTCCACCAAGATAACCAACTCATAGGGTTTTCACCAAAGCTGCCCTCTAGCACTGATATGGCTCCTCCAACATCACTGCTCTTAGGGACTTCCAGATCTACCCTCTTATCAATGATTTGCACCATCAAATACCTAAACTAGGGTATCACCAAATCTTCCTCCTAACAATCCCTTAGCTGCTTCAAGGATCACTGTACATGAGGTATTCTAGGGATGCCCTTACATAGTGACAAGGTTGCTCCTTTGCCACACAACTTAGGGCATCATCAAAACTGCCCTCACACAACCCAACAACTGACTGAATTAGGGCTTCACAACTAGATTAGCTATACTTAGGGCTTATGCCAAATTCCCCTCACATTTGTAAATTGTCTCTCAATTATACAAAACTTAGGGCTTCCTACCAACCACCAATAGTCGAACCAAGACACTGTTCTTCTTAGGATAACATTCAACTTCTGTTTACACCATACTAATCCTCACTTCTACCCTCTTTGCTCGCACTTTAGTTCAACTCCTTGAGGTTACACTTTGACCTAACAACCCACAAGGATCAGCTGCATTGCCTTAGACACTGTGAGTCTATGACCTTTACACAGTCATATAACCGTGGCTTGTTGGGCTTCTTGTGGATGACTCAGTATCCTCTCTTGCATGCCTAGAACAAAGAGGATACATCGAGTTCCTAAGCATACTTCACATGGCTGTGTATGCATAGAACAACCCTAACTAGGGAACGTAAAACTTCTGTCCTAAACTTTTAGGACAAACCCTCCATCACCTAGCAATGATCAACATAAAGGAGAAATTCAACTTGCCAAACAGGGAACTTAGCATAGCTCCTTCGGTACCTCGGTTCTGGGTTCTTGTCCTCCGAGGTTTTCGGCCTCCATACATAGACCTTTGCAACTCAAATCTTTGAAAATCTCAGACTTCATTTTCTGTGATAACTCGCTCCCTCACCAAGTAATCTCCTCGTTGAACCTTGAGAGATCTCGGCCTAGTCTTGCCCTACACTTCTTGCCTTTGTTAGGGTCTCGACCGTCTTTACAAAACATGAAATACTTCGGCCTATCCACAAGATTACTACATAAAATACGCAGACCATAGCCTAGAGCTCCTCCTTTAGAACTCGAGTAGACTTCTTAGGTATACAACTGCCTCAAATTGCTCCTTAGCCCATGGTCGAATGCTCTTGGATGGTGTGTAAAATGGTCTCTCCTCTTGCCTACTTATAGTCTTCTATGAGGGCAACGACTAGCCCTCAAGGGGCACCACTCAAGCCTAGTTGACTTGACTTTCTTTGAAAAACCCCAACTAACATAATACAAGAGATCCTTTTCATTTGATTTCACCATATCATCAAACCCTTAGGCGCCCCTTAGCCCTTCAAGGTGTCCTTCTTGATCTTGATGATTAAACAAATAATTTCCCCTTGGTTTCACGCCCACAACTTTGGATGCAAAACTCACTGCTTGGGTACATTGCCCACAAAGCCACTGTGGGTCAACTTCTTCCAAACCTAGTACCCTAGGATTGTCGGTGTACCTCCCAAGCTACACAAATCAACACTTAGTAGACTCAAGCCACTTCACGTGCTCTAATCATAACAAGGCTGCTGTTATAGTGCATCACGTCCTTTCTAGCCAGGATTCTTTCCCACATATAAGCCATTTTTTGGTAATTTTAGCCCCCGGTAGGTGACCGTGTGTTCCTATCCTTTTACCATTGTGCTAATTTCTACTCAAGCTTGCCTTGGTTTGTTATTCTTTTCAGGGATGTGGCCCTAGAGGCCTTTTCATTGCACCTTGGCTAGCTACTTCTTCCATATTTGCCTCTGCTCGACTATTTGGAAGGTGGCGCCTAGGCTCTTTCCTCACTTCTCTTAATTACCTTCGCACTCTTGAATATTCTAATCATGCCCTATGAACCATTGGTAGGACAAGAAGTGCAGGTCCAACTACATCCAACATTGTTTTGCCTTCACCCATCAACCCTCTTACCCTCATCTCTGGAAATCTTATGATGTTGCAAAAAATGCCTCTTCATCTTTGCTAAGAAGACATGAAAAGAAAAAGAAGAAGAAAAACGAAGATTGGAGGTGTTGGAGATGGTTGAAACAACAATAGAGGCTAGAAAAGGAGAAGAATCACAAAGAAAATATACCAAGAAAGAAGAATTCACAACAAAAAAGAAGCAAATGCCAAAGCTAGCGTTGAATTGGTAGAAAGGAAGGTAAAATTAGAGAGGAAAACCAAAGCTGAAGCAAAGGTTGAAGAGTTAGCAAGGAGAGCTGAGGAAATAGATGAGGGGTAGAGGAGAATTGAAGAACCAAAGAAGAAAAATTAGAAGAACACTGAAGCAAAAGAAATCATAGAAGTGTTGATTTTTCAATAGTTCTCTTAAACTGATAATTGTTTTTTATGATTTTTCTTAGATTGATCTTTTCTTACATTTATTATTCATGATAATACAATTACACAAAGAACATCAATAATAATACAAAATGCTAGAGGATCATAAATAAATAACCACACAAGAACATAAGAGTTTACTTTGGTAGACCCCACATTAGAGAAAAACCCAACAACCTTTCCTTTTACAATCAAGACAATAAGACAGACATCAAAATCAGAACCATAGTGAAACTGACCAGCAAGATCACAACTTCAGCAATCTGGCAAGAAGCCAAGTCTAGCCCTCCTCAAAATGCTCTTTAGTCAACTCGGTCATGGGTCTTTGATAGATGTCCGAGCTTCGACCGTTTTACAGAGAATACACCACAAAACTCTTTGTTGTTTCAAAGAGAATATGCCTTAGGAATATCATCCTTTTCACACAAAATATGTGTTAGGAATCTCGTCCCTTTCACACAGAATATGCATTAGGAATCTTTGCCATTTCACAGAGAATACTCAGGGATTTTCGACCCTTTTCACAGAGATTTGACTTGCTTAGAGATGAGAAATAACATAGAAAAATTGCGGTCCCTTTGACAGAATCGTCCTTCTCTTTAGCATTAGAGAATTTTTGAGATCTAAAATGGGCTTCCTAAGGAATATAGTACAATGATAGTGGAAATAATAAAATAATATTAAATTTCCTCATCAAGTTTTAGAAGGAAAAAAGAAAACACTACTTTTTTAACTCGTATTTTTAGCTTATCTCCCTATGATTTTACTCAAATGTGGAGTGGGAGCACTCGTTCGATGTGGAATTTAATTTTGCATCCAGAGAGTACCCTTGTTGCATACTTTCAATGGACCTTACTACACGAAAAATGTGAAATACATGAAAACTGTGAAAGTCAGGCGTTATTCTTCCTACCCCCAGCCCTTATTTGTCCCCAGTGGTCATGGTCTTAAAGAAAAATGGGAAGTGGCACATGTGTCCTAACTTTAGGGCCCTCAACAGGCTCACCATCAAAGATAAGTTTCCCATTCTAGTAGTAGATGATCTCCTTGATGAACTCCATGGTGCTCAATTCTTTACCAAGTTGGATCTTCATTTGAGCTATCACCAAAAATCAAAATGAAAGTATCAGAAAGTCTGGGACCTGGTGCCTAGACCTAATGACACGTCTGTGGTCACTTCTAAATGACTTTACAAAATTAAACATGGAGTTGATGGGAGTTCTAAAAAATATAAGGCCAGGTTCGTTGCTCGTGGCTTTTCTCAAAAGGAAGCAGTGGACTATGATGAAATATTTGCACCGATTGCCCGATATACCACTATTCGATCCATTATTGCACTTGTTGCCATCAAGGATGGAGCCTACATCAAATGGATGTCAAAACCGCTTTCTTGCATGGCTCGCTTAAGGAGGAAATCTACTTGGAACAACCTCATGGTTTGAGGTTCAAGATTGAAGGACACATGTATGCATGTTGAAGAAAGCTCTCTATGGGTTGAAGCAAGCCCTTAGGGCTTGGTATGAGAAGATTGATAGTTCTCTCGCGAAGCTGTGATTTACAAGGAGCTATGCTAATCCTAACCTATACTTCAAGGTTGAAAAGGACATGCCTCTTATTTTGGTCATTTATGTTAATGATCTCTTTCTAACAGGTGCAACCCCTCTTATTTATCAATGCAAGAGGGAGTTGTAATGATCCACCTATAACTATAAATAAAATACGAATATTAGCATACATACGAGACCTCCATATGATAGCTACGTATGCATGGACCCACATGTATCGCACTATATATAAGCTGGTTACTACAGGAAAAGATATAAATTAAGGTAATGAATTAATACCTCACTAAAATATCATAAATTAATTCATTACCTTAATTTATATCTTTTCCTGTAGTAACCAACTTATATATAGTGCGATACATGCGGGTCCATGCATACGCAACTATCGTATGGAGGTCTCGTATGTATGCTAGTATTGGTATTTTATTTATAGTTATACGTGGGTCATTACATATATCCCTCCTTCCGAAAACTTCGTCTCGAAGTTAGGGTTTCCAAAATATATTAGTTGTTAGTGTGCGCATTTAAGTCTTTGTATTTTGGGATTGAATTTGTTTTATATGGGTACTTAAAATTTGTTTTCTTGAATATTTTAAGATTTTACAACTATAATATTCATGTTTTTCCCCTGTCGGGTTCCCACGCTATTCTAGAATCATTCTATCTTTCTTAATCTCTTCCCCTTCCATCCTATCTGTCCTCTACTAGAGTATGCCATGGCGTTAGCTATACTGACTAACCATTTGTAGGCTCTCAAGGGTATTAGTGTTTATTATATCAACCTGATTTCTTAGTAGGCATTTGGCAGTGATCGTCACACATCTAGGGGAGCGTGATTCACACAGTCCTTCCATGACTCTAGGTTTTGGAGGATAAACAGTGGGTAATACCTCCACCCCTCATAGTGGGACTAGAGTCAACATTCTATCATGGAACCTCATTGAACTTTAATTTAAGTTGTAGGAAATGTTGGAGAAGGGTTCGTTTCCAGCCGGAAATGAAACGGAAATGAGGAAACTCGTACTGTATGGCCTGGAAACTCATTTCTGGCCGTACTAGCCCATTTCTCGAGGAGGAAACGTGGCCAGTACAACCGGAAACGATTTTCTAGGCCGTACAGTGGAGTTTCCTCTTCTAACTTCACCTATCTTGTATTTTTTCTTTTAATTTTTTTGCTTCTAATTTTTTATTGGGCGACTAAAATATCTTCTGGATGCTTCTGCATGCCTCTCAAGTTATAAAAAAAGAGGATTTTTCCTGAGTGGGGCAGCCTAATGTTCAAGCCTATGGCCCTAGTGTTGATATGCAGTTCATGGTAATGTTAAAATAAAGGAAAATGTCACTTTTACTTAAATTTTTAACATTACCATGAAATGATTCAGGATGTTTGAGAGTGGTTTTGTCCTCATTGGATTTCATATGGAGAAAGTAGAATTTTAGATCTCACTCAAAATCCAGTAGACTTATCTGTTTTTCAGGATTTCAGGATTGGGGGGATTGCAATGTTTCCATTGGATTTTGTCATGTACTAGGGTATGGAACTTGTATTTAATCAAGAGAACCAATCCCTCTATGCAGGGGAGGCTCCCAATATTCAAGAGCACGTAGGGTGCTAGGATATGGAACTTGTATTTAATCAAGAGCACTAAGGTCGTTCGACTATGTAGGAGGATACTCCCAATCAAGCACGAGACAAGAAATTAGAAATTTCTCGTGGCTGATTTTGGATAGTGCTATTTTCATTATGTGATCATTCATGAGTAAATGTGATGTAAATTTAGAGACTTATAGTTTATGCATTGACAATTGACAATTTAATCATAATGTAATAAATTAGAATGTATCATATATGCTTTATAATTGCACATATTTTTAAATGTCCTAATATATATATATATATTATATAAATATATATATATAATATAATAATATATATATATTGGTTTCCGTTCAAAATTTGGGGGGGGGGGGTTACTTTCGTACGTGTGCCCGTCCCCGTTTGTGCAACTTAGCTTTAATTGTATTGAAGTTTGGTCACCAGTGGTCATTTTGGTAACCTGCAACGTAAACACTTGTCCATATTTTATAACATATGCATCAATATTTATAAAATAAATAGTTTCTGTATAGCTCATACATTTGTTATCTACAGTATAACATACTTGGTCATATCTTGCCCATGTTATGCTAAATTTATAATAAACTAAATTTAATAAACTTCAATCTATATAATAAACTAATAAACTAAATTTCTTTCAACTAGTATTTATTAAACTAAATTTCAATCTATATAATAAACTAAATTTCTTTCATCTAGTATTTATTAATTGATTCAAAGTTATGCTATGTTACAATGATCATAATAATAATCTAATTTAAATATATTGCTCCTACATTTACATAACATAATTATTGAGAATGATTATTAAAAAACTACTATTTAATTGATATAATCTACTCATTCCACTTTAAATTATATTTTCAAAAGTTGGTGTTTCGTAGATGACCATTAAAACTTTAATTAATTTATTAAAACAACTACTTCAATAGAGAAATCTAATAATTAATATATATATATATATATATATATATTATATATATATATATATATATATTTTTTTTTTTTTTTGTTCTTCAGAAAGAAAAAAGCATAATTGTATTATAATTGAGCTTGTATAAACAGTTCCAGATGGTGCATATCATGCAAGATACATAGTCTATAAACCAGAGGAAAAGTCTTTCTGAGCAGATGCCACAAGAAAAACTCTAAGAGAGAACATATACAAAGACATCTCCAGAACCAGTAGGGAGCATATATAGAGATAGATACAACCATATTTTAATCGCCAAAACTATGAGAATCAAAAAGGAATAAAAAAAGTAAAGCCATAATATATATATCTATCTATCTATCTATATATATTTATTTAATTAATTCAATATATACATTAATCGATCATTAAAACATGAATCTAAAATCTATTAATCAAATAATATGACTATGTAGGTGATTATATATTAAAGTGAAAAAAAAAACAAAACTGTGCACTGATCTAGGCCATATCGTATGCATGCATCTATGACATTTATTATATTTAAACAATGTGGGCCCAATAATATCCCATGGAGTTTATACCTTTCAACACATATATATTTAAATATAGGAAAATACGTAGGCCCACCATTCCTACCACTGCGCCATATGAACCCTGAACCCATCTACCACACCCTATCGATCAATGATTGGAAGCTACAGACCAGACAATGGAGATGCTGTTGGTTCTGGGACATGCGTAGACGTTAGTGCCAAGCTGGCACCCGATGGATCTGACAACTCATATTTAACCTCATCCAATGTTTGATACTGTCGTCGGGTCCTTCTTGACTTGGTAATTTGTATGGGCGCCAATCTGGTGGACTCCGGTGCTCGATTTTTTGTTTGTTCTATATAAATCTACAAAGGGGGCTAGATTTTTCGGCCCACAATCACGTCGTCTTAAAAATATACTTGGCGTTATAAGCCTTGGGGCTTGGTCTTGCGTGGTTTATTATATTGGAAGTGTTATGCTGAGGGTTAGACACAAAATTTTAACTCACTCTCATCTATTCCTTAAACTAAAAGAAAATGTTAATTTTAATTTACAAATTAAAATTATAAAATAATAATAAAATTTAATTAAAATTATAAATATAAATAAATCAAATTAATTTATTAAAATAATAAATAATCTTTTACCAAATCAAATCTCCACATCCGAATAAAATCAACAAAATCAAATAAGATTTGAATTTATAAAATTACATGTAACAAAACAATGACACGGAGTTTGGAGGAAGGTGGTGGATGAGGAATTAAAAAGAGGAAGGAAATCTTGAGAAAGGGAGGAGGAAAAACGGAGAACAATTTTAACATAGAGATACAGACACTCTTGAGTCTTGATTGTACTGGAGTTTTTGGGCACGGGGGATCAGATTGCTTTGATTGGAAAGCATTCTGAGACTGAGTACCCAGGTTGTACCTAATTCAGCAGGGTGGTTTTGGCCGTTTTGGTAACGCAGCCGGAAGAAGAATTGCATCAGAACAATTTGCAGTAGAGCTTCGCAGCAGAGCAGACAGTCGGAACAAGAATTGTAGCCATAACAAGAATTGTAACAGAACAATTTGCAGTAGAGCAGACAGGTTGGTATTCATTAGATAAATTATTTAAATTTTGTGTTTAAATAACATATTCTGGTATTATAATTTAGGGCCTTTACAGGAGTTGACTTCTAAGTTCGAGATGAATGACCTAGCTCTGATGCATTACTTCGTAGGCCCGGAGGTTTGGCAAAGGCCAGGTGAGATTTTCCTTTCTCAAGGAAAATGCATTGTGAAGCTGTTGGAGAGATGTGGGATGGTGGAATGTAAGTCTGTGTCTACTCCAATGGAACTCAACTTCAAGAAGCTATGTGGAAGTGTTGCTGGGCCCGAATTGGCAAACCCTTTCGAGTATAGACAACTTGTGGGAGCCATGATGTTCTTGGTAAACTCTCAATCAGACATATGCTTCGTTGTGAATACATTGAGTCAATTTATGGTTGAGCCTCATCACATACATTGGATTGCTGCTAAGAATCTCTTGAGATATTGCTGTGGCACAATCAACTATGGGTTGAGATACACTACTGAGAATTTGAGGCTACATGGATATTTGGATGTTGATTGGGCTGGCAATGTGATAGATAAAAAGAGCACATCAGGATGCTGTTTCTCATCGGGGTCTGCTTCAATTTCATGGATGAGCAGGAAGCAGAAATCAGTTGCTTTAAGCATTGTCGAGGCTGAATATATTGCTACTAGTATGGCCTATTGTGAAGATGTCTGGTTGAGGAAGCTCTTCAGTGAGCTATTTGAGCACGTGTTGGATACCACCATGGTCTATTGCGATAACCAGTGTGGGATTCGATTTTGAGAGAATCCCGTGTTCCACGACCGCTCCAAGCATATTGACATCACGTACCACTTTATCCGGGATATGGTACAATGGGGAGCAATAAGGTTCCAACACATCAGGATTGATGAACAAATTCCTGACATCACATCAAGAATTCCTCCTTTTGGGATGACCAAAATTGACCTAAATATCATCAAATTTGGACAAGGAAAATTATGTTTTTGAGGTCAAGCCCACATATGTGCAAATTGTCAAGGTTGACCACATCATCATGTAGGCTCATGAAGCTCAATGGACATGTTTCTTGACCCTCAACGGCTTGTATAAAATTTAAATAAGAGAGACCTCAAACCTCATCTGGCATCATCACACAACATCATTTCTCTCTCCTCATCTGATTGGGTCGTACAAATTACAGGAGCAACTCTTCTTCTCTCACACGTGTGGTTGAAAGAGGACGAATTACAGGGTCAAATTTCAGGATATGTTGCCAGGTTTGACCAGCATTGACCAACACCTTTTTGACCTCCTTTGATTGTGTTTTTTGTCCCAAAATTTCAGTTTTAGAAGGCTGCATTAATTGGAAGGAACTGAGGTTTTTTAGGGTGACCGTAGGCTTCATTGCAGGACAAAAGTTCAGATTTTGACGAAGTTTGACCGTTGTTTTATTGGTCGTTTTGGGCTGACTTTGACTAGCAAAGAAGGTCGAGTTTGACAGTGTTTAACCGAGCTACATTGTGGACTGTTTGTTGCTGTGTTGACTAGTGTTGAATTTTTTTTAGGGAATAATTTGACTGTTGTTGACTACAGATTTCACAAGGTTGTTTTGACTTTGATTTGGCAAGTCAATTTTGACTTTTGAACTCTCTCTTTGCTAAACATTTGATATGATAAAAAGAATAATTGATCAAAGGGTTTTCTCCATCTTGGGTTTTCCCCATCTTGGGTTTTTTTTTGGCATTCACCAAATCTTGGTGTTCTCTTGTCTTGGCTTGTCTTCTGCATTTATTGTTACTGATTAATGGTTAATGTGAGTGCTATTGGAAATTGTCATTGGGCTATCTAAAGGACATTGAAGTAATTGTTGCAAGCATAGAACATACCATTGTTAACTAAAATTAACATTGGGTTTGAGCAATATTTAGCCTTAGGAGGAGCCGTGCACACTTTTGGAAGTTAACTTTAAGCCAATGAAGGTTGATCCAGGTCTTAAAGGACTTGATCTACAAGACCCAAGGGCCAAAAATTCAACCCCTAGCCTCTTTGAGGGAGCTGCTAGCCTTAGAGGACTTATTTGCTGCAAAAATTGGGGTTTTTCATAAGTATTTTCCATTTGAAGGTTTGGTAGGGAAATTTTGGTGGTTGAAATCAATTTTTGTGGCTCATACTTCATTTGTTTGCTTGACTAAGGGGAGTCCAAGGGTTTTGGAGGCCTATTAGGCCTAGCCATACCCCCATCTGGGCCAGGAAGCCTAGTCACAACCTTTGTTGGCTTGAAAATCACTTCACTACTCATTTTTGGCACTAACAATTGGTGTTTGCAGGCTTAATCATAATTTTCTAAGGGTTTGATGTAGTTTCTCATTGAATCTTCTGCATTTATCCATAGGGGTTTGAGTTTTCTTGGCTAATCATTGGTTTTGCAAGGCCACAACCATCCTTGAAGAAGTTTTGTCGGCTAAATTTAGCCTTTAAGCCTAGCTGTAGGACTAGAAGGGCTTTTCTCACTAAGCCACAAGGGTTTTTAGGGCTATTAGCCCTAGCCGCAGCCTTAAAGGGCCTCTAGACCCTAGCTGCTAGCTTGATTTATCATTAGAATTGATTCTAGGGCTAACAAATTTTGTTTGCAGGTGTCCTTGAAGGGTTTTATCACTTGTTTGGGCCTCAAGATTGATTTTGAAGGGCTTACACTTGACAAATCAGCCTCCTAAGCCTAGATGCTAGCATAAGAATCCTCATTTTCCTTAACCGTGTGGGATTGAGGGGCTGCTCCTTTTTTGTCATACTAACATCTTGTGGTTGTAGGTGTTAGAGAGCATTCATTACATCTTTGAAGCTTATCCAAGCATCTTTGGTGCGTCAACTTGGCATACTTTGAGACTAGGCTGCAAGGCTTCGAGGGTTTGGTCTCTCTCTCTCTCTCTCTCTATTTATTTTCACTCTTTCCTTGACTGTCATAAGTATTCAGATCTGAAGCTAATCATAACAGTGGCATAATTTCATAATAATCACTTTGAAAAGGCCTAAAAGCACTCCCTAATAAGCCTAAGAGCCTAAAATATTAACTCATACTAAGTAAAGGCTTATTCATCATTGTTATTGCCTTGTTTGCAAGCAATTTTGGGATTGTCTTCAAAATAATAAGTGGGCTGATCTGATTGGCATGAATTTCCATTGAGCTTTGTTGCATCATTGAATAAAAGGGCATTGGTTAGCTAATTGTGTTTGTCTCGTTTTGGTCTTGAAGATAAGGTAACCCTTGCATCCTTCTCTTTGCATTCTTGCATCATTACATTGTGTCTCTCTTTCTAGCATCCACAACTAGTTAGATGCATTTGCTAGTCTCTTCTTGCATCATTTATCACTGTTACCAATCCCATTATTCCATTAGCACTTATTGCTATTGTGCTTGAAGAACATTAAAGCTTCGCTTGTTCCTAATTGTTTCATAGGGCAAGTGTAAGAGAGTTATTTTAGTTCATTAATAAGCATCTTGAATGATTGAGTAATTGGTACTGCTAATCTTGTTTCATTGAGATAAAGTGTTCTCTAAAGTGCTTCATTTATTTGCTTTTGTCATCTTGTAATCTTTTTTAAGGAGTAGCATTATGAGCACCTTGATTTCAAGTCCTTTATATTTGTTATCTCATTGGAGCAATTTGCATCTTCATCCTAAGTTAGAATTGCATATTTAAAATTTACCTCCAAGCATAAGCTTGGTTGTAAGAGAGATATGACCACGTTCATTTAATTTGAGGAGTCTAGGTCCTCATTCATTAGAAATATGCTCTGTTTTGGAATGCTGCTTTGATTGTGATATTGAACGAATTATTCTGGTGACATTAACCATCTTTGACCACAGATTTGAAGCTAGGGTTATTGCAGGTAGACTGTTGAGTTTGACCAAGGTGCAAGAAGACTCTTATCTGTTTTGACTAGGTTTGACCAAGCAAGGAAGACCGAATATATTGCTGCTTTGACCAAAGTTTTCTGAGCACATTTGACCGTTGAGTTTGATTGATTAGGGTTGTTGACTGTTGTTTATTGAACTTTGATAGGGTTGAAAGTTAGAGGTTTGGTACCTAGACATGCTTTGAATTTTATGCTCATCGTTTATTTACTATGGGATTATTGACGTGGATAGTTAAGGCTTTGACTTATTGTTGGATGTGCTTGTGTTGAAATATGTAACTAGGTTCGGTCTTCATAATGACATATGTAATCAAGATTTTATGTATTTGATGTAGTGAGAAAATTAAATTATTATTGTTGATCTTGAGGCATGGGTTTCATGCTCAAGAGAATTTATTTTTATGTTAAGCTTCCGTTGATAGCTTCGAGGGCTTGTCATTGAGTCCACAAGTCTAGGGAGTATTTGTCATGTATGAATGATCCTTGGGCATGTTACAGATTGTAAAGAAAATTTATTTGAGTCAAAAGCCAAGCCAAAGGACCCTTTAAGACCTTGTCATATTGGAATGAACAAGTCGGCCTAGAGTCAATTACAAGTCAGCCTCAAATCATAGACAAGAGACCTATATAATGGAGCACTCAACCTCTTTCAAGGATATAGTTCTCACACTTGACACTTGATCACAAGGAGTAAAGGAGCAAAGAAGAGAAGGACAAAGGAAAAGAAGAAAGGATCAATTTTTGAATTGTTTTGGGTTATTTTCTCTCCACACGTGCAAGGAAGCTAGGGCACATGCTTGTTGAAGAATCTAGGGCAATTAGGTGTAGAGTGATTCTTCGGGACTAGATAACAATTTCTGAAGTCTTTCTACTTTTCTTGTCTTTGTTAGCTTAATCTTCTTCTTCTCTTATTAATGCATGTGTGTGTACTTCATCAAACTGCTATCAAAACATAAAACAAGAACACAAGATATAGGTTCTCTGCCAGCGCCAAAACCTCTCTTCTCTTGAGAGGAAAACCCTTCAGTAAGTTTTCTCTTATTGAATCTTCTTTCTTGATCAATGCCAAACCCTAGACCCTTGACTAGAAGATTATCCAAGCACAAGTCAAGTCCTTCCTTTTCTCTGCACTATGTCTCCTCGACACTTTGTCCACCTTCTTCCGGTGCTTTGTTCCCGGTACTTCGTCCTCCTTCCGACTCTTGTTCTTCCTTCGACTGTTGGTAGTCCTTCTAGAAGAGATACTCCTTCCTTCTCTTGATCAACCGACTCCCTTCTTGATGTATAGTGGTAGGCTTAATGTGACAGCCTTGCAACCCTAATTCTCACATGTATGAGAGTTCTTATTGATGTTATATGGCTCCTCTTTCCTTCGCTTGAACTTCCTTCTTTGCTTGGATAGGAGGCCTCGTAGGCCTAGTTTGTAGCCCAAATGATGAGAGATGAGAAACTTTGATGTTGCTGCTGTAGTGACCGCAGACAACCCTCCTTTTCCTCGCACGTGTGACTGCAATTCACCCTAAAAAAATCCTTTATACTTCGATTATATCTCCTCCTTCGCTGCACTAAAGACTCCTTTAAACTCGACTTTTCCACCTTTTATTTGACTTCACTTGCTTGCTAATTTCAGAGATGATTGCGTGGTCTTTGGAGGAGTGGACAACCTCTATATATAGAGGACTGTCCCTCCTTTAGGCTGACTTGTAGGCCGACTTACTGCCTTGAGGCTGACTTGACTTCCTTTGCTTCGATGGGAGCTTTTAATGGTGCCATTGCTTCTTTTGATGATGTCTTTGCTAGGAGGAGACTTGACTTTGCTTGGAGGTGACTTCTTTGACTCTTATTCATAAAATAACATATCCTTAAGGTCTTCAACATAATTCTTTTGACTCTTTGACTCACCTATAGCACTTTAACATGTGCTAGACTGTTGATCAGTGGTTGTCATTGATGTCAACCCAAGCAACACCAGGGACTACCCCGGTCTTGCATGGGCATTTTGACTTGACAACTTACTCTATTCTGAGTCAAGGATCTTCTAGATGGAATCTACTCGTCAAGATGTTTCCATTGATATATGGCATGCCAAGTAATTCTTCACGGTTTGAGAGATATTCATGTTTGAAGTTAGTAACCCCAGTTAGTGGGCTAAACCCCTATGGGGTTGTGGCATGACACTCATAATTGGTTGTGGTCATTGAATAGTCAATAATTAATATTTTTTTTGCTCCTAAAATCCCTTCAACGTTCACTTGTTGAGGACCCCTCACTCAAGACATTCATATAAATAATGACCCTCATATCCTCCTCTAGTAGAGATTTTGTGGCTTCAAACAGGTCATCGTGGCATTTTCGCTATAATTTTTTTTTTTTGCGAAGCTTCAGAAGCTGAAATTAAAAACCATTTGAGCCGAAATCTTGATGAACCTCGTGACCGAATTTCAGATCTTGGTTCGCTATGTTTTTGGAGATATGGTTTGAGGAAGTTAGGGATTTTGCAAGCTCTTGAATTGCATGTCAAACAAGTGACATTGGGAAAATCATCATAACTTTCTCTTTGAGCATTGGATTCAAATTTCGTAAATAGTCACAGAAAGAGGACCGACTGTAGTTTGTTGAGTAGCATTTTCTGGGCCGAAGGTCGCAACAGTGACATGTGGCACTTCGTACAAGTTTGCTCTACTGAACCAGTTTATAATCAGGTCATCGTGGGAGATTGGGCATAACTCTTTCTTGAAGAATTCAATCTTGATCAGACCTGTGGGGTTGGAAAGAGGACTCAGAGGGCTACCACAAGACGTAATTTCAGACCCTGGAGATCCGAAATTACATAGATACAATAGATTCAATATCAAGCTCCTAGAAGGCAAGAAAATGCATGCATTCAAGTATCACTATAGTAAGGACCACACATCAATAGTCAAGGGTAAGTCTCCTACAACAAGGTATGTATGGTTAGTGTTTACATTTGAAATATGAGTATCATCTCTGACATATGTTTTTGCAAGACAACGTAAGTACATACAGGGTCTCTGTTATATGTCATAGTTAGTGTTGATACCACATTTCGGATGTCTTATTCTTGATACTACACATTTGATGCTACATATTCTTGATGCTACACCAAGTCTGCTAAGTCTATATGATGTTGTAAGTTCATGTTACTTGTCTTGTCGTAGTTGATAGAATGGTCTCTGTTGTTGTACTTAGAACTTGGTCCATCACAAGTCTAGGGTCTGTCATCAGTTTTTATTGTATATATCTTTAGGTCAGTTTTGGATATAGTCTTGCATAGAGTCCAAGCCTATATCAAGAGTGGGAGTATTTGTCTATTGTTGCAACAAGTCAACAACAAAAGTGACAAGCACACTTTAGGTACGTATTGTAATTTTAATTTGTATTTATTCATTATTATGTGCTTAGATGTGTTTTGCAGGCAGAGGTAAGTTGAAGGGTATTTTGTTTTGTTTTGGGATTGGTTTTGCTGGGAAAATTTTGCATTGAGGAAGAAGTAGATTCGAGTATAACTTCGAGCAAGAATTCAAGAGCTGAAGTATCAAATCAAAGGAGGCATTACAACAGGACATCCTTTGAAGACATGACAACCATCCGTATATTGTGAAGAAGTGTCAAGGCCAAGAGTCATCATTGTAATGTTGTAAAAGAGTCATTTGTAAAAGTATCATCATTGGAAGAGTCATTATTGTAAAAGAGTCAATCTGCCTAGAGTTGAAAAGGCATTATTGGGAGGTATAGGAGTCTTTGTTGTGATGATGTCATGGTTGGGTTGCAGGTCATAATGTGATTGGGTGTTTGTTCAAAATCATTGTAAATCATATTGTATCATGGATTATTGTCCCTAGTACAGGAATCCACACTCTTGTCTCATTTTAGTCATTATAGGGTGGTAGAGAGGTGCTAGGCTGGCGCATGAAGTTGCCTACAGGTTGGAGCCTGTGAACACTTCAGGGTGGTAGGTTGGTCTAGGATGTTGGGGCATCCATTTAGTTGACTACTGAAGAAACCAGGGTGTTGGGGCGTCCTTCCAGTGAGAGCTGGAGAATAATTCTTTTCTAGAATTCTAGGAAGTTGTTGCTTTCATTTTAGTTGGGGCTGAAGATTAAATAATTTATTAGAAAAGCGTTCAATGGTTTTTGACCCGGAGGGGGTTTTCCACCTAAAATTCTTGTGTCTACTGTGTTCTTTTATTTACTGTTATTATTGCATAAACATTAATAATAATTGAAGATTAACTAATGCTCTGAAAAGATTTAAAAGTGCTAATTGCGAAGGAATACTGATTCACCCCCCCTCCCGATATTTCTAACAATTGGTATCAGAGCTTGGTTCCTTCAATAGTAGTCTAACAACTAGAAGGAGATAATGGAGTATACTAAGAATAGAGTTGCTTTGTTCAATGGAAATAACTATGTACTTTGGAGTGGAAGAATGCAGGTTCATTTGTTGGCGTAAGGATACGAAGTATGGGAAATCGTTGACAAAGGCTTCACACCGACCCAGGATGAACAAGGTAAGAAAAATATGGTATATGATGCAAAGGCTAAAGATCTTATTATTAGTGGGCTTATTGAATCTGTTTATCTTAAGGTATTGAGTTGCAAAATTGCTAAAGATGTATGGGGCAAGCTTGAATATATATATGCAAGTGACTCAAAGGTGAAAGAAGCAAAGCTTCAGATTTTCATGGCAAAACTTGAGCAACTCAAAACGAGGGTAGATGAAGATATTGCTGCATACTTTCAGCGTATTGATGAAACAACAAATAATTGGAAGCTTTGGGAGAACCTGTTGAAACGAAAATTTTTGTCCGAAAGATCCTCAAAACCTTGCCAACAAGATTTAACCCTAAGGTATCTGTCTTGGAAGATAGATCGAATCTGACCAATCTCAACATAGATGAATTGCATGGAATTCTTACGGCATATGAAATGAGGATTGAAGAAGAGGATGGCACATCTCGCTTCGAAACAACATTTGCCGCATCCAAGAAGAATAATGAGGACAAGCAGACTCCGAAAGAAAAAACTTGCAATGGTAAGGATGAGGAAAAGGAAGAAGATGAAGAAGAGTTCTCAGATAAAGAGTTTGCCTACTTCACGCAGAATATGAGAATAGGTACGGGAAAATTTAAAGGTAAACTTCCATTAATATGTTTTGATTGTGTTGAGGTTGGACATTTTGCAACCAAATGTCCTCACGAAAATGAGGGTGTTACGAAAGCGAAGAAAAGTTACAAGAAGTTCAATAAGCAAGGCAAGAAGAAATGGTTTAAGAAAGGTTTCTTTTCCAAAGAAGATAGTTCCTGATCTGAAGAAGACAATGATAACGAAGAAGAATTCAACAGAAGGCTATTATTTATGGCCAAGCACAATAAACAAGAGGCACTTGACGAAGAAGGAGACGAAGAAGAAGAAATGATTGAAGTTGAATTTCGAAACGAAGTAATCGGGGTTATCAAAGAGCTCAAGGCCAAAAAGAAGCATGTTAACACCCTTGAAGACAAATTGAAGACAGAAAGGGAACATGTCGTCAATCTTAAAATCAAGGTTGAAGAATACAAACGAATTGAAGGATCACTCAGGAAAGAAGTAAAGGAAAGCAACAAGTAGAGAGAAGGATTGGACGCTGAAATAGTTTCTTTGCGAAAGGAAGTAAAAAGTGGAAAAACTCTACAAGACTATGCCAACAGTTCAAAGGCTTTGGACGAACTCATCAACAACCAACAATCATATAGTGACAGGACTGGTCTTGGTTACAAAGAAAAATCCGAAAGGGAGTCAAGTCCTTCTATGACAACTAAAGAAGATGGATATGCAAAAGGGGTAGATCCTCTAGCAAGATCAAGACTCACAAGAAGAACCTTGGAAGGCAATTCCTCGAAGAATGCTTCCTCCCAGGTACCAACCTATCTTTTATGGTCATTGTCATTCATGTGGAAGGTTTGGACATAGCGCTGCAGAATGTCACATGTATGTTTGGAGTGAATATAATTCTGGGAGATCCTTAAAAAATGGATATTCCAAAATTCAACATAATATCAACAAGTTTGATCATTTGAGAGATGATGTTGAATGTTACAAATGTAACAATTTTGGACATATGGCTAGGGATTGTGAAGTTCTAGACAGGTACAACTATTATCGGCAAAACCCTAGAAGCAAGTTTGCAGGATCACGAGACAGGTTCCATGAAGATTTTGTCAGAAGAGAATACGTGCTAGATGGGCCAAACATTGAATGTTTCAAATTACATTATTATGGCCATAATGCTTGCGGTGTAGATATCAAATGGAATCACCTATGGACAACATTGAATGCTTCAAGTGTCATAACTATGGGCATATGGCTCGAGATTGCTAGAATAAGAAGGTTTGGAAAAGGAAACAGGAATAGGAAGACCAAGCAGATAACAAGGTTTCAACAGATATGCTTTCAGGATTTGTAAAAGCAAAAGGTCATGAGGAATTAACAGTTGCTTCAAATAATGACTTAAGTCAATATGGCTCGTTTGGTGACTCACTACTTTGAACAATCTAGCTTGTTGACTCCTTAATGTTTGTAGAGGAGGATTTTATGCAACAGTATATGGCACAAGTCTACGATTGAGAGGAAGGTAGTTTGAACAAGATGGCAATTTCATTACAGGTTAAGAGGAGCAAAACAATTGAAGGATTACAGGTTACCAGGAACAAGGCAAGATTAGTCTGCAAATGGTATGCACAGGTTGAAGGAATCGATTTTGAAGAAAAGATTGCTCCCGTTACCAGAATAGAAGCTATCAGGATGTTTCTCGCTTATGCTTGCTTGAGAAAAATCAAGGTCTACCAAATGGATGTCAAGTCAAATTTTCTAAATGGTGAATTGGTGGAAGAAGTTTACATTGAAAAACCCGAAGGTTTTCTGCTCTCTGACAAAGAAGACTACGTCTGCAGATTAAAGAAGGCTCCATATGGTCTCAAGCAAGCTCCTAGGGCTTGGTATGCTCATCTTGACAGATATCTACATCAACAGGGATTCAAGAAAGGAAGTGATGACAACAATCTTTATGTGAAAGTGGATCAAGATAAGCTAAGTATATGTGGATGATATAATATTTGGAAGAAGTGATGATAGATTAAGTAAAGACTTTGCCACAAAAATGTAAAGTGAGTTTGAAATGTCTATGCTTGGTGAACTGACATACTTTTTAGGGCTTCAGATTTCTCAGCAGGATAAAGGAATATTCATATATCAAATCAAGTACATCAGAGAAATGCTCAAGAAATTCCAGATGGAAGATTGCAAGCCAGTCCTTACCCCCATGGTAACAGGTTGCAAGTTAAGCTTAGAAGACTAATCAAAGGATGTGGACCAAAGGTTGTATAGATCCATGATTGGTAGTCTCCTATATGTGATAGCCTCCTGGCCAGATGTGATGCAGGAAGTTGGACAAGTATCACGATTCCATGCAACACCAAAAGAATCTCATATCATTGTCATCAAAAGAATTCTTTGATATCTTAAGGGCACAATGAAATATGGTTTTTGGTATCCCAAAGGAAATTATCTCGTCATTCAAGCTTATATAGATGTAGACTGGGCAGGAAGTGTTGATGATCGTAAGAGTACTAGTGGAGTAGTGTTCTGTCTAGGTGGTTTCCTTGTCTCATGGTTAAGTAAAAAGCAATATTCAATCTCGTTGTCCACAACGGAAGAAGAATACGTCGCGACAACAACTTGCTGTACTCAAGTTCTTTGGATGAAGCAAACCTTGAAAGATCTTCAAGTTAAGTTTGATGAGCTTATTCCCATCTTCTGTGATAACACCAATGCTATCAGTATCTCCAAAAATCCTATGATGCATTCCAAAACAAAGCACATTTCGATCAAATATCATTTTGTTAGAGAGCAGGGCGTCGAAAAGATATCAAGCTTGAATATGTTGGCACAAAGGAACAAATTGATGACATCTTTACCAAACCATTACCTCGTGAAGCATTTGAGTATCTTCGCCAAAAGAATGGGATTCTCCCAATTTCTCATTAGAATCTTTCTTTTATCTAACTAAGTAGAAAGGTGGAGTGGAGGTGTATATAGGTCTACAGGATGGTTGTTTGTCAGGGGGAGTTACCCTTTGCCATTGATGACAAAGGGGGAGAGAAGGCAGTAGGAAGAGGTGTCATGATCGGAGGGGAGACTTGTCTTGCCATCAATGCCAAAGGGGGAGATTGTTGATCAGTGGTTGTAATTGATGTCAACCCAAGTAGCAGCAGGGGCTACCCCAATATTGCATGGGCATTTTGACTTGACAACTTACTCTGTTTTGAGTCAAGGATCTCCTAGATGGATTGTACTCGTCAAGATGTTTTCGTTGATATATGGCACGCCAAGTAATTCTTCACGGTTTGAGAGATTCATGTTTGAAGTTAGTAACCCCAGTTAGTGGGCTAAAACCCTATGGGGTTGTGGCATGGCACTCATAATTGGTTGTGGTCATTGAATAGTCAATAATTAATAATTTTTTTTTTTGCTCTTAAAATCCCTCCAAAGTTCGCTTGTTGAGGACCCTCTCAACTCAAGACATTCATATAAATAAGGACCCTCATATCCTCCTCTAGTAGGGATTTTGTGGCTTCAAACAGGTCATCGTGGCATTTTCGCTATAACTTTTTTTTCTGCGAAGCTTCAGAAGCTGAAATTAAAACCCATTTGAGCCGAAATCTTGATGAACCTCGTGACCAAATTTCAGATCTTGGTTCACTATGTTTTTGGAGATATGGTTTGAGGAATTTAGGGTTTTTGCAGGCTCCCGAATTCCATGTCAAATAGGTGACGTTGGGAAAATCACCATAACTTTCTCTCTGAGCATTGGATTCAAATTTCGTAAATAGTCACAGAAAGAGGACAGACTATAGTTTGTTGAATAGCGTTTTCAGGGCCAAAGGTTGCAACAATGA